>JASGYR010000047.1:0-180428 GCA_030068185.1 Colletes collaris | reverse complement strand
CAAACGAAAGCGCACACACAAAATATCGAACGCTTGTGGCGAGAAACAAGGGCAAATATTCCAAGATATGGTACACGCTGTAGGCTCCCACGAGGAAATAGACAGTTCAATACTATTTACCAATACTTGAATTTATTTACAATATGTACATATGTGTTAACAGTTTTTCAATGTTCTTGGTTCAATTTTAATCCTTAGTTCGATTCTAATTTGCAAAGGTTCTTGAGGTATTCTAACTGTTCTGAATGCTCTGAATAGTTCTACTTGGAATAAGAGTCTGAAGTTCCTGCGAATATATAAGGATTCCCAAATAGGTGGAGACATTTGGTATCCAATCAAGTTCCCTGTCCATCCCTCGTGGGCCAGTCCTCAGATATTCGAAATCCCGCCCACCAAGGGTGAGGCCAGGGGCGGATGTCCGCGGTCCCAAGAGGCAGGTATGGTCCCAAGGTAATGGTGGCTTAACGGCGATAGTACGGCAAATTTGCTGGTACCCCAAGGTACTTGCCAAATTGGCTACCTGCCATGCAATTTAACCACTTTTAACCAAATAAGGCAATCCGCAGCGTTAAGTGTTAAATTCTCGAACACACGCCATAAAACATTATGCAAGGTATTTAGTCAGAATCTTTGTTCCATGCCAGCCAAGGATTTTGATAATCGAATAATAAAATTGTTTGATATTATGGCTGAAATATTTCCAACTGTAAATAGTCAGTAAATACCAATATTGCTGTGTTTGACGCGGGTGTTTCTTATTGAACTCATTAAAACACAACTTCAGACACAACACGAATAGAAACTTAGGAACTGATGAGTAGGGAGAACTTTATTAACAGAGCTTTGTCAACACGTCTTTACTCCACGAGGTCTCTCGTCGTTCTCCTCTTTTGAATCGTTGCCGGTTCCTCTGGCAACCGGAAGGAACGGGCTCTCGCTTCCGCTCGTTCGAAGGAGCAGTTTCACATCGTTGATATAACCAAATTTTACGATTTTTTATTTGAATCTGCGTGTGCCGGCTGCCGTGAGGCAGCCGGGAAATCGGAAAAATACCCTAACTCTGAACCTTAATCTAATTCATTGTTGATTTCTTATAACATATTCAAAATCATTGAAATCGTACAAGTACCGTCCGTAATCTAAATTAATTACCCCTAACTATTCTCAACCCAGTAGCTAATATAATGAATTAGCTCTAAGGATTTTTATACTCGACCAGGCCGTTAGGCGGCTGGGTACTGAATCGAGTTTTTAAGCTACACCCGTTATACATATCCATTTCGGCCATTTCCTCGATATCTCTACAGAAAACAAGAGACGATCGGCGATTCAACGATTACACACACGCTCGCCACCGGCATCGTAATGGTAAACATAGATAGAATTCATTGTAGTAGCAGCGATCTTTTTCACGAAATATCTCGGAAACTAAGGCCGAGTGGCGGTTATATGTATAGGAAAAAGTTGTTTAAAGTGTTGATTTCTATAACATATTCAAAAATCACCGAAATCGGTGTTACCGTCCGTAATCTAAATAATTACCTTCACTTCGTTCACAGGTTTCACGATGCCCTGTTGGGCTACACTTTTAGGGGATGCATCCCCTATTTGCTTAAGCACTGGCTCTATTGTCTACGAATAGTTATATAATATAAAATCACTGTGGATTTATAATAATTGAAGCAGGTTCGCCGATGTAGCACTGAGTTCGCGTTCTAAGTCACCGTTAGCGGCACTTCACTGCTCGGTAACGGAGCGCGCAGGTAACACGTCCGACCCCTGCGAAGGTAGGCGAACGAATGACATTCTAACGCTCCGCCATCGACGCCATTGAAAATATCGTTGATTTTTTAGGATATATGTGCCCAATAGTTGGCTTTATTTTATTTGTTTCAATTGTTATGTAATTCTGCTTAGTGTAGAAACATTAAACAGTCTACAAAACACTCATATATTTAAGAATGCGTAAAAATTCAACGTGTAAGTTACTCTTATACGCAGAAAATGAGGTAAAAATCGGTTTTTATTTTTTTTCACTGCGGCGCACCAAAATGAAAAATCTGAAAAAAATTGAGAATAATAATAATAGCAATACCTGTTTACTGTAAAAGTATACAAGTAGTTCTGGACCTCCTTCAATACGTAATCCTGGTACCTGGTTCTTCAATCCAAAAATCTGGAAATCTCTCAAAATATGTGCCCCGATACCCTGTAGGGAAAAATGTCTCTTGAATTCTTTTGTACATTTCTTACTCAATTCGGCCATTAGTGGAAATTGTACAAAAACATGATTTTTGTTTTCACCCCATTACTACCCCCACGGTCGAGATTTCAAGCTAAAAATTGGCACACAGGGTTTTTTTTGGATAAGCTATCGAATGACCCATCGTTCGTTCAATTTGGTTTGGGGGCACCCCTTATTCGGTTTTACCCTTGTCGGTAAATGGCACATGTTTAAGAAAATGCACCGAAAATTACAATCTGGCATCATTTTCAACAAACAAATTGGTAAATTCAGTCAATGTTGTGGATAGTGTTAAAATCTACCTACCTTTATTAACATTTTGGAATATAAGAATTTATAAAATATGGACTTTAGTTTTTTGACTTTTGTGCATTGCTGGACACACTGTGCGGCAATTAGAAGAATCGATGCGCGCGCCTGTCAATCATGTGCAGATACCCAATATCTCGTGGCGGCCAAGAAATATGCTAATTCTTGAACACTATCACTCCTTCTAAGTTCATGTTTTGTTACTTCTATTTTATCATTTTGAGATGAAGACTCCTTTTGTGCATCGGTTTCTATTACAGATTTATTAGGTTTGTCACCTAATTTTACTTCTGAGTTTACTTTTATTCTCGAGTTCAATACATTATCTGATTTATCATCATCAGATTTATAATACTGTTGCGCGGGAGCGAGGCGCTTCTTGTCGAACTCATCGAAACACAATAACTAAACACAGAACTAGAAACTAAGAACTGATAAACAAGAAACTTTATTAACGGAGCTTTGATAACACGTTTTCACTCTACGAGGTCTGTCGTAGTTCTGTTCTTTCAAATCGTTACCGGTTCCTCTGGCAATCGGAAGGCACGGGGTCTCGCTTCCGCTCGTTCGAAGGGGCAGCTTCACATCGTTGCGGAACAGCCTTCACATTGCCGCAACGATGCATCTTCAGTCCGTCGCAACAATACTCTTCGCTTACTTTTACCGATTTTGACCGTATGTCAGATGCATCAGTTTCATCACGAGTTCTTTCATTAACCTTTGTAAGTCTCACCACTGGTCGAGTTTTCAAGTAATTTATCTCATCCTGTTGTAGTGTTACGGTAAAGGATTACGACGTAGTGATTACAAATAATACGTAATAGGTTATCTCGTGCTGCGTGCCACGCGGCCGACGATCAACTACCAGATCTCGCTCCGCGCGCTATCACACCACATATCCATAATTACGTTCCTGACTACAACAAATTTATCACTCTCCAAATCCCACATTTTATACCCAGTCGGTTCGTAACCAACTAATATGCCTTTCGACGATTTTTCATCGAATTTAGTTTTTTCTAGTTTTATTGTGCACATAAATAGTGGAACCGAAAACTTTTAAATACTTTACTTTGGGCGTTTCACTATGCCACAATTCAAATGGTGTTTTATTTCCTTTTAACGCCTTAATTGGGGTCAAATTATATCTAGACTTGCACCGCTTGTCATTGTGCGTGCTTTTTCCGTTATGGTTCTAACCATACGCTCTGAAACACCGTTTAATTGTGGAGATCAAGCAACTGTTAAATGATAACTAATATCTTTTTGCACACAGTTGTCTTTTATCTCGTTTGATAAATACTCTCTACCATTATCGCAATATAAATTAACAATTTTTAAATTAAAATGAGCTTCATTTTTGTTAATGAAGTCATGAAAAACTGAAAATATATCTGATTTATATGTAATCAAGTATGTAACACGGCAATGGCTATATTCATCACCAAATAATACAAAATAATTTTTATTATCTATAGTCGGTGGAGTGATCGAACCACAAACATCCGAATGAACAATAAATAATGGTCGTCTTATATGACATTTATCTTTAGCCCTTTGAAATACTAATCTTGCTCGTTTCCCGTTAATACAAGCTTCACATAAGATGTCATTGGGCACAAGTTTATCAATGTACTCTAAGTCATCAACCATTTGTTTATTTTTCAACATTAAAAATTTCGATCTTCCCATGTGACCCAAGCGTTTATGCCATAATTCATAATCATTACTAATAATACTATGTACTTGAAAATTGATATATCTTGCCCTTTCCATATCAATTTCAAAATCAATAGCTATTAAATTATTATGTGGCTTACCAGTCATTACAGTTTTACCGTCCTTTTTTACCTTCACTCCTTTTTCATCGAAAGTTACGCTCATTCCGGCTTGCTGCATTTTCCTTACAGATAAGAGATTGTACGGGACCTCTAAACAATAATGCTCATCCTCCAATGTGAAAAGTTAATTTTCCGTTTTCTTCTGTCTGATTATCTCTAGTCGTAAATGCAAATCCAAATGAATTATCAGTCACCATCGGTTCTGACACTTGCATCGTTTGCACTGTTCTTCTTCGTTTCTCCTTATGTTGGAGGCTTTTTTAATAATGGAAGCAGTCACTTATTTTATGGCCTTTTCTTCCGCAGTGATGACACTTTATGATTGCTTCATTATGTTTGGGTTTAAAATTATTTTTCTTTTTATAAATATGCGGCTTCCTTATGCCACTTACATTGTCAAAATTATTTATTACAGTTTCTTTATTGTGTTGATTTGCTTGAAGTACCTTATTACTTGTCGAACTGCTCTCCGTTCTTAATTTCATAATATATATATATGTGGCGACAGGTGCGTTTTCTGTTGTGAGGTTGTGCTCTACGTTACCGATTAAAGGGTTGAAATTAGGGTTGTTATATGAGAAAAAGTTAATGTTAATGTTTTTGTTTTATCGCTAGGAGACGGCTAGGAGTTTGTTTAACAAATATAAGAATAAACTCAGAGTTCTCCATATCTTCAAAAGAGTCGTACATATTTTCTAGTTTACCACGGCTACATTTCTTCGGAGGCCGATACCCTTCTTTTGTAATGTAGTAAGCCAAAAAATCCATCTCCGTCTTACCAAAACTACATTTCGCCAATTTAATAGTAAGCTTACCGTCTTTAAGCCTACGGAAAACCTCCTTCAAATGCATCTGATGTTGCTCTGCATTTTCCGACATAATTAAAATATCATCAACATGTAACAAAATACATATTCCAATCCCCGAAAAATGGAACTCCAAATACCGTTGACACGTTTGTGCTGCAATTCCGGAGCCCGGAACGGCATTTTGTAACATTACTCAAATAACTCCAAAACGGTGTGGTAATTGCTGTCTTTTAATATCTTCCGCAAGTTCATTGGTATTTGATGATATGCTCGAAATCCAAGCTCTAATTTGTAAAAATCTTCTTTTCATGAATCCTCTCAAACATATATCATGGATAAAAGGCGGTGATATCTGTCAGGAATGTTTGGGCATTCAGCTCTCTGAAATCCCTGCATGTCCCTCCTCCATCCACCCTCTCTTTTTCTTCCTAACCAAATGAATAGAACTGGCTCATGGACTGTTAGATGGTCGTATACTCCTTTGTTCCAAAAAGAAAGTCAATTTCAGTCCTTTGCTGCAGCACAATTTTTCTCCTGACAATCTTCGCGGTCGATCTGCTGAACCGGTTGTCCTGTTGTAAATATATAATGAGCTATCGGGAAATTTGATGTTGTTGACACATAATTTTTTGGTTGAGTTATTTCGATATATTGATTTAATATGTTATGATAATCCATTTGAATGTTAACAGTTGGAACGCCTACAATATCCACTGACTGCAGCTCCCCTTCTACAGCAAGTAACGTCAACGGGTCTTGTAACTTTCTATTTTTTAAATCAATCACTAATCCAAAATGAACCAAAAAATCCGCTCCTAATATTGCTGACGACACTTCTGCTATAATGAAAGACCATTTAAATGCACGACGTAAACCCAAATCCAAATGCATAATTCTAGCTACCACACTGTATTAATCAATATAGAACCGTTAGCAGCAAATAATTTGAAATCGGTTGATTCATTCTTTCTAATCGGCAAACCATTGAGTGTAAGGCACTGATACAATTGATCCAGAATCTACAAGAAATTTCTGTATTTGTTCCCTATCAAAAACATGGAGTCGCAGTTCTTTGAGACTTAAGGTAATAAGCTGTTGCTGCCGAGCCCTGCTCTCCGTGCGACTCCGACAACTGTTTCAGTTTTCCTGCCTGTTAGTGACAAAGGCACACGGTGCGATGCGTAACCGATAGGCTTTTCCTCCAAATTTCTTATGGTATGGAAACAAATTTTGTGATCGCATGGGCGTAAGAACGAGATCTTGACCGATAATTATATTTCATTCCTGGTCAGAATCTTCTAATGTCGCCTCCAACTTCTCGTACAAAACGCCATAAAAATTCCTTTTCGAGATCCTCTACTTTCTTCCAAACCAAGTCATCTGCCCCATGTTTTGTGCCAACTCCGCCATTACACAGTTTCATCTCGCTGTATTCTCCAATATATTATCAGCTATCCCTGCCAACGTATTCAAAATCGGATTTCGCAGTGACACCGACAGGATTCCTCTCACATAATCCAGGTAATCTACTTAACCACAAGCTGAATGCAAAAATTCATCTCCCACAACACCCGCCGTGCATGCTCTTCATCTCTCGTAATAAATGAGGAAGGTTTCTCTTATCCGCTAAACCTTCAGCTCGTTCAATAACCTCTCTTGAAGTTGCTTTCTCTAGAATCCGAAAGTCTCTTTGAACCTCCAAATTCTCTCTCTAAGAATTCTGTACTTATCTGATTCCGGTGGAATTGAACAATACTCAGAAATACACTGCAACGTCTCCTGAATCTAAATTACTGATTACAGTGTCAAATCTTGTCTGATCACTTCTGATCCCTTTGCTCTGCAAATTTTGCTTCTGCTTGCAGAAACCATAAATCTGGTTGTCCTTTCCAAAAGGGCGGCAATTTGGTATCACTCACGGCCGCTATCACATTAGATCGTTTTTCAATATTACACTCTTCCTTGCTTGAACTTTTCAAATTATCGAAATTCTTCTCTCTCGCCTCTACTCTAGTAGGTGAGTGAAACATTTTACTTTTTTTTTTAATTTAAATTTTACACAGAATCTCTCCTTTGATCACGTGGATTTTTTGGCTTACTACATTACAAAAGAAGGGTATCGGCCTCCGAAGAAATGTAGCCGTGGTAAACTAGAAAATATGTACGACTCTTTTGAAGATATGGAGAACTCTGAGTTTATTCTTATATTTGTTAAACAAACTCCTAGCCGTCTCCTAGCGATAAAACAAAAACATTAACATTAACTTTTTCTCATATAACAACCCTAATTTCAACCCTTTAATCGGTAACGTAGAGCACAACCTCACAACAGAAAACGCACCTGTCGCCACATATATATATATATGTATGTAGAAAGGGGAGAAGCAGGGTGCATCGGCGAGTACCTGTGTACGCGGCATGACCGGGCCGAAGCTCGCCGCGGAGCAAAAGTGCGTTGACTGCCTGTTTATCATCGCAACGGGCCAAGGCGCGGCCACCTAAGAAAGGCGCCGATAACGATCGACAGTCAGTCGAATGGCGAAGGTCGAAACGGAAAAACGAATATTAGAAAATACAGGCGTATAATATTAATTGTGGTTTAATTCGAAGCAGTTAAGTTTAGTGTAGTTAAATCGTCCTACGAGGACCGAGAACATTCCGCGACACGTGCAGTCGATCGATTTTGCACCCAGACCGAATCAGTTGCACACGGCACTGTTTCTTTGGACCTCAAGACGGGCGTACATGGGTCCCTTTATAATTAATATTGTTACCATGTAACATGCTGCCTGGCCTCTGAAACGATCCGCGTTCAAATTGAAGTAGTTTTTGGAACATACCAGTTAATTATAGATAGGTACTGTGCACTTGCTTGCTGGTGTAGTCGTGGAAGTTAGAATAAAGTAGTGAGTTAACGAATCTGATTCTTAAACAATTAACATGTGTAATGATAAGCATAACGATTAATAATGAGATTATGACTAATTATTAGTTAATTAATGCAATCATAAATGATTATACATGTTTACTAGAACTAGTAATACAATAACAAAGACATGAATAAGATAGTAATTAATCTTCTACAGGAATATCAATCGGTAAGGGGCATAGATTCTTTATACATCGTTTATACGTTCCATGATTTGTTTCTCACGGTTACACACACGAACGATTTTGTTCTCTCTTTGCCAGGATGAGTAAGTTATGATGCGACCCACAGCTCCAGTGCATAGGTGCAGTGATATTCTCTTCTTTCATCATAACAAGTAGTTCCAAATTTCTTATTTCCTTTTTTTCAGGATCATCTTTTGCGCCACTTACTACGTGCAGCAGTAATTCATTGAAAGTACTCTTTATACCATCTGTTCCAAAATGTTAGTTTCACCTTTCCCCAATGTGTTGCCACAATGACAAATCTGTTTGCTGGTATATCTTGAAAGTTGTGTTCTGCATGCTCATTGAAAGAATCTCCAATCAAAAAATGAGCTGGGGTAAGGGACCGGGACATATCATTAATAGGGATCAGGAGGATAATGGAATTAGAGGACGGGAATTTAAGATTGATTCAATTCTTCGGGATTATAAATGCATTAAGCTGTTCGTGTATGTGAACAATGAGTCGCCAACGGTGCGAGATATAAATGGTGCTTTCTGAAATTGTTTTACACCTACCTCCCATAAGCCTCCAAAGTGAGGGGTGAACGCGGTGGTGAAAAATGCCAGTTAACCTTCATTTGCTAATTTGTACATACTCCTATCATTATGATTTGCAGATAATAATAGTGCCCTGACATTTAACAGTTCATTCTTTTTGCTCCTACAAAATTTGTTGCGTATATTGGAATAAAGATTTTGATTTGCCCCTGCGAGCGAAAAACTGTTTAATTGCTGCTATGCATGTCTCAGTAAAGTTAAATCCAGTGAACTAATTTCTAAATGTATAGCTCTTCTTGTTGAAAAGCAAACAAAAACAACTACATATGATTTTAATTTTATTTTATTTTCTAAATTTCTTTCTCCTTTATAAAAAACGGACCACAGTAATCTAGTCCAGTATTTTTCTGAAAGGGTCGAGTTTGTATTAACTGATTTTTAGGTAGGTGGACCCATTAAATTAGTTTGGTGGCTTAGTGATTTACCTTTGTAACATGCAATGCATTTATGGTATGGATATATCGAGTTCTACTTCTTTTGCCGTCAATATGGCCAATAATGTTGTTCTTTACAATTGCTAATGTATTTTGCACTCCTGGATGCCAATGTTTTGTATGTGCACGCTGTCGTATTATTATATCAGTCACATGATTGCTTCAAAATAAATTGATGCTTGTGTGAATAATTTATATTGGCATTGGTCAATCCTACCACTCCAATACGCTGAAGAACTCCGGGAATTCATCGGATGCGCGATCTCAATCTCAGCAACTTGTTATGTTTATTTAATTCATTGCTCCTTTGTTAAACATTGGAATTCCTGTTGGGAATTCCTCTCTTTGGAACTACCTTTTATTACTTGTAAATGTGCATCTTGTAACTCTCTTTACTGTGAATTCACCCTTGATTTTTATTGTTTGACCATCTTTATTTTTAATTGCTCGGCGACAAAGAGCAACAAAACGATTCAAAGTAAATAATAGATGAGAATCGTTCGAAGGTATTATTATGAATATTATCCCCTTTTTTGTTTTACATTGTTATAATTTCTGTTTCTGTGTAGTAATCAACGTCACATTGTGAAGGTTGTTGTTCTATGCGCTATGGTTCGTTGATATTTTCGTGGATTTTCCAAAAGAGATTCATCCTTAGAAAGCCAATGTCAGGTCCATTTAATCCAGCAGATATTAGTATGTTTTTTGAATAAACTCTGAAGCGAGTTTGACCGCGAGAAATATAATCAGCAGGATTATCGTGTGGTTGATATGTGATACCAATTATTCTTATCAGTGAGCGTTTGAATTTCAGAGACACGGTTTGCTTCAAAAGTTTTCAAAGTATGAGGTGATGTTTTAAGCTACCAATTTTAGTGTGATACTTGAGTCAGAATAAAAAATTAGTTTTAAGCTTGAATTGTAGGTGTAATGCGTCTCAAGCTACGGATTTATACAGATTCCAGCGCACAATTTGGCACGGCGCCATTTTTCAAAAAGAATAATCGAAATCGAATCGGCGCAAATTGAATTATAATGGATGTTATAAATAAGTGATTGACGTTTGAATGGAGATTTTTGAGTTTACTTCCGAGCGTTGACGGGATTTCGCAATGGTGCGCTATTGCTTTCTTCCTTGTTGAATCTATTAGATGATGATATGTCGACTCGATAAATGTTGAACTGATTGGTCCATAGGTGAATGAAATCCCCACGTTCCCGTCGCTGCTGCTCGTGGCTGCGCGTTTCAATGATGTCCGTTACGTAAGTTGATGATGAATGTAAAGTTGGTTGGAACTGACTATTCACCAACAAATACCTGACGTCTGCTCTCCGAATCGGGCTTGTCTCGCGTGCAGCACGTGTTGTAAGATTGGTGAATTTGATTGTTTAATAACAATACTCCGACGGCTGCTTCTCCGGAAATGGATTGTCCGCTCAGAATACAATCTTACTGATTTTGTTGTGTAGTTCAAATGCACCGCGCTAAGCACCGATAGATTGTTTATTGAGTGTTCTTATAATTAACTGCACTTTGCACCAATTAACATATTCTTCAATGCTTTAGAATCTTTACTTATAGTAATAAATAAAGTATCCGGCTCGAAGTGATCGCGCGTTCAACGCGTACACTTCTCTTTTGGATCGGTGATACGCTTTTAAGCGGTAACTCAATACCGCCGCTTTTAAATATTTGGTGGTTGCGGGCATTGAAAGGCAATTAACTATGTTGAAATTTAATAATCTATACAGTGCGGTCTTTTTTTGTTCCGTGTCTCTTGAGATACTTCTGTTAAGTACTGGCCCTCGGCGATCGGGGCCCTGGGTACTTATATGGTAGTCCTCTGGCTCCTGATCGTCTTTGTTGTTCCTCGCGCTGAGGGTGTAAAAGTGTTCTCGGCTCAGTCCTTACGAGGACCGAGAACATTCCGCGACACGTGCAGCTTCGATCGATTTTGCACTCCAAGCCTTGAACTGTGTTGCACACGGCACTGTTTCTTTGGACCTCAAGACGGGCGTACATGGGTCCCTTTATAATTAATATTGTTACCATGTAACAGTTCATTTAAACAATAATAAAGCTCACAGTTCGTATCTTTTGTTACTTTCTTGATTCTACATATATATATATTTAATTTTTAAAGTTGCTGTTAACTCCGTAATTGTTCTGGGAGTTAGATATGTAGTAAATCAATTTTATTCGATTTACAATCGCAGTAATTTATTAAAATTAATAACAACAACAAATATTTATTACTTTGATCACTTGGGTGATCTAGCAAAGTCCAAGTTTGGAGGGGTTATCACTTGTAAGGTGATACCTCTATAATGTTACGAGCCAGGGCCGTGCAGCGCGCGTGGCCTGCGAGTGCAAGAGAGAGTATGGAATATGGTATCAATTTATTAATTAGGTGCACGGACGAACCCGATGCAAGATCGGGGAGCCGTTAGATAGTTGATAACGAGGACGAACCTGATGCGAAATCAGGGAGCCTCTAGGATGGAGCGTCACTTACGATGACGAACCTGGTGCAGAAACCAGGAAGCCGTAGAGAGAGTGTAATGTCAGAACGGAACCCGATGCGTAATCGGGGAGTCACTAGGATGGTTAGCATAACGACGCAGACGAACCCAATGCGAAATCAGAGGAGCTGCTGGGAGGTTGGATAAATCACAGACGAAACCCTGATGCGAAATCAGGGAGCTGTCAGGATGCGGACGAACCTGGTGCGTGAAGCAGGAGCCAGCTTCAGGATGGTATTAGATTGCGTGTGGACGAACGTCCTGATGCGTAATCGAGGAGCCACTAGGTTGTAAGAATTTGTATTTGATTGCTGATGTAGTTACATTCGACCTCGCAACTTCAATTATTAAATATAATATAACCCTGAGCGGTAAGGTTATAGCTTATTGCCAGGGAACGTTTAACTAACAATAATCGCTTTATATAATGATGGGTTAGAGGAAGATAAGTAACTCTGATTTCAATAAATGAAACTAGATATATTCTTAAAAAACAAACAAGAAAGATACAAGTGTTCTGTGTGTGTTTGTCGCGTCCAAAGAATAATTATAAATACCTAAAATGTTGTTGCTCGGTGTTGACGCACTGGCGATGCGGGGGTAAGTCGGTTGAAACTAAAGGTCAGTGTAATAGAATTTATGCCGGTTCACGGATTCTATATGGTTTAATGTTGATACGAAAGGGTACAGTAGCGCCTGATCTCACTAGATATAACTGACTATCAAAACCGTAGAAGCGTAACGAGAGACTTCCAGACGTTGACTCTAAACGTGGCGATACGATTATGATCCCTCGAGTAATGGAAGTCGCGGGTTAAATATATACCGCAAAAATCTGTGGGCGGATTGCGCACAATGTTAGAAATTACCGCATTCGGTATTCTCCTCGAATTGTCGTAAGTACCGGGCTACTGTATCTCGACGGAAGTGACCCCCATTCCAAAGGTTAGATAAGTAGCAGGGCGATTTCCCAATGCACGCAAGTGACAAGAGAAATTTGAGGGACGAAACGTTCAGCGTACGTAACAATAATGTTAAAGTTCTAACAGGCGTCCAAATGCCTTGAGAGACTAAGATATTCTCACTAACGTCCTATTGTTTCGAGAATCGAAGATATTCTAAAGTCCAGTGTGCAGTCCTGGAGGAAGACTTCGTATCTCCCTCTTAGTGCCTCCTTGGTGGTGTCACGTAAAAAAGGAATACTTATGATAAAAAACAACGTTTGAGCCGCAGCCCAACTCTTTTACTCCTTTTTATTGTTTTATTATTGTTTCCGGTATTACAGTATAACTGCCGGGGTAGCGGGTAGTTTCACGCAGGCAAGCAAGACTGACTCGTCTTGGGAGATTTCCTGGTTTCTATCCTTCCAAAATACAGGCCCCCGAAGGGCGAAGAAAGGTCCTTCGAGTTGCGTAGGCGACAAGGCGAAAAAAAGGGTCCGGCGTCGGGCCATGTGTAAACCCCAAAAAGGGAAAGCAATAGAAGTGTGGCGGTCGTCACAGTGGCGTCGATGTTCGGATTGGGCCTTGTCCTGCCCAATCCGAAATTTGTTTAGTTTTTGGATTGTGCAACGCCCACAGCCTGGTTTGTTTCATCTTGCAAATCAAGGTCTGCAGGACGTTGCACAATCCCTGGGTTAATTTATTACCATAATTCTTTATCCCAAGTATTCTTAAAGTCCTAGTGACTGTCCCTGCTGTAAGTCCTGGTGGCGAGCATAACGTGAGGCTCATGCGATACATCAATTTGCCAGGTTGAGGGTGGTCTTAACTGGGGACCGTTTGCAGAGCAAATTGAAACCGGCATCCGGCCAGACCTAGTCCTTTAGAAATTGCATGCTGTCCGTGAAAAATTGTGACTTCCTCAAAAACGGCACTGTTCATTGTCGACTGCAGCGGAAACCCTTCACGTGGCGGCAACAGGTGCATCAAGCCGAATGGGCCATTAGCAACCACGCAAAGTACACAAGTACGGACACAAGGTGACGTAAGGAAACCGTCTAACTAAATTATACCAAATGGACCAAAATTAAATTAGATGAAAAAGGTTTACATGTTGTAAAAAGTTTAGCAGTTTTTTACATGAGTTGAAAGTTCTAGTAAGTTCTTTGGTGTCTTCATTCACCTGAAAAAGTCTTCTACCATTCTCATACACCGAGCACGACGAGATGATGTGGTGGATCGAGTTTCTTAAATTGCAATTGTTACACATTGGACGGTCCTCTTTTTTGATTAGATGTACATGAGAAAAATTGGTATGGCCAATTCGTATCCTTGTTAATATGGTTTGCTGTTACCTATTGAGCAAAAAAGCGGGGCTTCTTTCAAAAATATCATTCCTAATACAGTGCATGTAAGTAGCGCGCAAGTTTTTCCAGGCAATGGTCCAATTGTTCTTGATAACTTTGAGGAGAGATAATAGAATTTCCTTATGAAAAGTTGGTATACTTTGTTGCGTGTACTCTCGCGACCGGTAAAATTGGAGTGGCGCGAAAAGAACGCTTTCCGAAGAGTAAGTTAATACTATCGGAATAGTTGGAAGAACTGAATGTAGTACTGAACTAGCGACGTTGAATTTTTTACTGTGTAACGTGGAATGCTCTATTTCAGGTCTGATGTCGGTATTTACATGGTTGGTGGAATGTTCTTATTGGCTAATGTGTCAGTGCTGTAGGAGTGTCGTTGGTTCTGGAAATGATTGGTGTAGTTGTTCCTGTGTGTGGGGCGTGTGGTTTGATCTGTACTGGCGCAAGAAAGGGCAGGCTCTGGTGAGGAAGCCCTCTTCCGGGGTTGGGACGGAGTTTTTCTAGTAATTTGAATGTTAGTACACTGAAATTAAGAGAAAGCTAGCTGGCAGAGTGAGGAAGTGCGCGCACGTGCATTTCAGCTGTCTAGAAAACTCCGTCTTGGTTACCCTTGAGTAACATAAGGCTGAGGGTCGTTTCCAGGCCCGGCCAACGGCTCGACCGAGGGCCTTGACTGTCGCCAACTAACCCTGCCATAAAGGCTAAATTGCGAGGTCCTGCTCGCGTCGCAATAACTTAGATTTTGACACTACTGATTGGCAGCTTCTTTAGCGATTTGGTCCGCTCTCTCGTTCCCTCTTATTCCTAGGTGGGAATTCCAAAAAGGATCTCTGCAGCTTTATTATTAGATGAAATTGCATTATATTGTGGCGCTGCTTCGCTGCGGGTAGGAACTCCTGAGAATTCGTAGGAGGACAGAGAAGGAAAGGAGGTGGCACGTTTCGTCTGGGCCTGCCAGTGGACTCATCAGTAAGGCTTTCTAGCAGGCCCTGCCTTAGACGACTGGCATGTTGGGAAGTCGTTCGAGGAATGTATATATAGCAACCGAGGGGTCGGTCTGAGGGACGGGCGATTCTCTCCCCTCAGTTGCCGGAAGGCTGCGGCTGTAGGATGCGGTCCTCCCCTCTCCGGAAGGAGGAGTCGGCCCGCGGAGTCTCCCTTCCGCATACCGGGCCCATCTGCTCTCCCTCGACGAGGTGGGCCAAGCTCTTTCGAGCGAGTGATTGCTGCCCGCCTCGTCGAGCACGCCCTGGCGCGGGGTGCCCCGGCCAGGCAATCGACTGCCAGTACGGTTTCGCTGGGAGGGATCGATCGACCATCGACGCGATAGGTCGTGTCAGGGCCCTCTCGGGGTCGGCCGTCTCCCGGGGAGGTGTGGCTTCTGGCAATATCGCTTGGATATTGCCAACGCTCTTTAACTCAACACGCCCTGGGAGTGAGATAAGAGATGGGGCTCGAATATCATCGGGTCCCCTTGTCTCCGGGGCGGTCATCCGGGATTATCTCCGCCGGCAGGTGATCGAGTATCCGAGCCGGGATGCTTAGCATATGCCGTGAGGGAGGTGTACTGCGGTGTTCCGCAGGGAGGTCGGTCCTCCGGGCCACTCCTGTGGAACATCGCGTACGACGCAGTTTGTGCGTTGCGTGGTTGACCTTCCCTGACGGCGTATCAGTCGCCGTGTGTTATGTGCAGATGACACACTGGTGCCGGCCTGTCCCGGGGGCGCGCACTTTCGGGGAGGCTGCCAAGCGTCTCGCGGAGGAGGGCGCAAACGCGTCGTCGACCGGATCAGAGGGATGTGGGGGATGACTTCCGTGGCGGTCCATAAGACCGAGAGTGATAGCGTCTCCATTCACCCTTCGGCAGGATCCGCCACCCTCTGATCCTGGCAAGTGGGTGAGGCTTTCAATATCGAGGTGAAGCCCCAGATGAGGTATCTGGGGCTGGATCCTCGATAGCCACTGGCGCTTCGGAGGAGCATTTCCGGCTGCCTGGTCCTGGCTGTAGAGGATGGTCGGGGCTTTGGGCCGGATTCTGCCGAGAACCTGGGGGCCCGGCGGCCGAGTTCGCCGCCTCTATGTGGCAAATGGTTCAGTCGGTGGTCCTATACGGGGCCCTTCCGTCTGGCCGGACGACCTGGCGGCCTTCCCCGGCGCGGCATGACTATGCTGCGTCGGGTGCAGGAAGGCGGATGGCTCTCTAAGGGGTCAGTCCGCGGGTACTCGGACCGTGTCACATGAGACGGCGACGGTTGATGGCGGGGATGTTGCCCATGGATCTCTCGCGCGGTCGCACGCGATGATGCTGATCGTCACTTCCGTCGTCGACGACGTCGTAAAGCGGGGTGAGGGGCGGTCCCGCGTGGGCAAGGAACCTGCTTTGGGGCGAGTTTGAAGCGCCACAGGCCCGGCAGTCCGTGCGTGCACGCAGGTGGCAGAGCAGGTTGGCTCTGCCTACCGCGGGGCACCGTGGACAAAGTCGGGGTTGTTCGGCCACTCCTATGTGAGGTGGCTGGACAGAGGCCATGGAAGCCCTTCTACTCTCACAGGATGGCGGCACAGGTGTTCTCGGGGCATGGCAGCTTCTGGGAGATACCTGTGCCGGATAGGGGAAGGAGCCGACGGCGCGAGTTGCGTGCCATTGCCACAGACGCTGGAGGCAGTGACACGGCGGAACGCATACCCCCGAGGCATGCGCTGCATGGGAGGCGGTGGAACTGCGCCGTGTCCTGAGTCGGCGTCATTGACGGATGTCTCGCTGCCGGGCATGGTGCGCGCCATGCTCGGCAAAGCGAGTGAGAAGTGGAGGTTGCCGTGCGCCTCCTTCTGCGAAATCGTAATGTCTTTGCCAGAAGCGAGCACCGCGGGGAAGGGAGCGCGAGCGTCAGCTGGCGTGCTGGAAGCTCGCGCTCCTGTTTGGTGGCGGAGAGAGCGTCGCCCGGGCGTCAGGCGACGCGGGCGGCCCTCGGCGTGGCGCACTGACCCAGGCTGGGAGGTGGGTCCTGATAGCGAGCCCCCTCCCGCCAGGCGGCGTAGGGGTCGGACCGGATGGGGCGGCGAGTGCCTCCTGTCCGGGTCCGGCGCACCCAAAGAGCGGCACCCTCGGTGGCCTGTCAGTGCAGACCGCTATGCGAGCCGCCGGCCTCCGAGGGTAGAAAAGGGTCAGCGGCGGTTGCGTGAGTTGGGCTCGCAGCCGCCACCAGACGCCGTGCCCCGGGACGGATGGCGGCAGGGACGATGTGGCCTCGTCCTGGCCAAGAAGTATGAGACAGGGCGATTACCGGGGACCGTTTGTCCCCTGGCGGGTGGGCGCAAAGCGCGCGGGCACGTGGGGAGGATACCGGAAGTATACTTCCAGCGATTCCCGGTATCCTCCCAAATCGTGCGGAAGGGTCACCGTGGGGTTTTTTAGTGGGTAGGTCCCGCGCCCGGTATACATGGGCGCGGGAATCCCACACACCCCTCCCGCCTCTCCCAAAGAGGTGGGAGGAGTCTTTCGAAGATTTTTCGACCACGAAAAAAAAAAAAAAAAAAAAAAAAAAAAAAAAAAAAAACCGAGGGGTCGGTCGAGTGCTTGTGAGAGCGCGACACCTCTGGTGGCGATCATGGGAGGCGACGCCACAATATGTTTCAATAATTTGTTTGATGATTGGATTTCCTGAGGTGAAAATTTTTAAAGCTGCAAGAGTACTCATAGAATCTGTATAAATAACGTATTTGTTATCTTTGTTGTTAACTTCATCTATGTGTTTCAATGCTTCCAATGCTGCATATGCCTCACAAGAGAAAATTGAAAAAACATCTGGAAGTTTCCATCGTCTATCACCATCAGGTATTACAATTCCATAACCAGTTCCATGCTTGGTTTTAGACCCATCAGTATAGATTTTTATGTAGTCAGGATATCGGCGCTTTCCTGGCGCTTTCCAGAAATAAAGATTTAAGAAGATCATGGTTTTCATTTTTCTTTGAAGAATGGTCGAAGGTTATTTGCCTTGGAGTCTTCAAAAGCCAGGGAGGTGTTTTGAACTTTTCACATGGAAGGGTGTCAACTAATGACATATTTAACACTTTTAATATGTGGAGAATACGAATATTAATTGGTTTCGGTAATTTAGATTTTGGGTTCAAGGAATCAATAAAGTTTGAAAAGAGGATCTTTTTCGTTGGGTTAGACGGGGATGCAGCACTAGTTAAGGTGTACGAAAGTGTAAGTTGTATTCTTCTGTAGTTCAACGGAACAAGGTTTGCTTCACTTAGTAAGCTGTGAATAGGGCTAGTACAAAAAGCTCCAAGTCTGCTATGCTCCTGGCACAGCACTGTTGTTAATTGTGTCCAGCTTTCTTAAGTGGTAATCCGCGCTTGCAGAACCATATACACCATTGAGCAAAGTAGTCAATTTTGGGTCTGATTAATCAGCTTTATACGTTGTAATTAAAACTTGAAAGTCTGCTCCCCAGTTTTTTGAAGCTATTGCTTTCAAAATATTAAGGTTCCTAGCGCAGCTATCTTTTAGCTTATTAACGTGTGGTACCCACGTAAGCCTGCTGTCGAAAATTAGGCCAAGAATTCTAATTTGGTTGGTTATTGAAAAAATATGATTTCCTAGTCGTAAGGTTGAATTGTCCTGCTCTACAAAATTTCTATTAGAAAGAATAACTTTCGATTTAGATACGGAAAATTTAAAGCCCGTTTTAGCTGAGAATAAACTGATTTGATTTAAGTTTTCTTGCATGATATCCTCTTGTAGGAAATAAAATTAAAATGTAGATAATGTAGGAAAATATGTTTAAACTGATGAACGCGATACGGCGATGTAGGAGAATATAATAGAACTGATTTCACAAATAAAATGTAACTTATGCGGTCTGTACACATTCCTTTATTGTTCGAAGTAGATACCTTGTCAACAGTTTGAGAGAGGTGTTAGATGACACTGACTACCGGTCGCTCACCGGAATTCGGGAGCCGTTACACAAATGTCATCTCAGTGCGGGAGGAGAGAGGGCCCTGTATAACACTCAGAGCGACACATCAAAACAAAGATTCAAAAACCAACGGTTTAACGCTTACCAATAAATCAACGTTAAATTTATTGCAAACATATAACAAAAACAAAGATAATAACTACGCAGCTACATGTCTCTCAACTCTCGTTGTCGACTTCTTCTGACGACTCTTCAAGGCTCGACTTCTGCCTTTTTCAGGGCTTTCAGCCACGCGCGCCTTTCCAAACGAACGTGACGCCACACACGCAACATTGTCGCCATCGATATCGACACCGCTTTCACGAACAATCACATTCGATTCCAAGCCATTCGTTACATGCACTCATAGCGCCATTCACTCCATGATCTGCACACACACACTTACACCACACACACACACACCACATTCGGCCATCCTGCAGAGATATCTGCCCTCAGATATCAGATGTGTTCTCACGCCAATGCATCTTCTAAGTCCTCAATCCAGGGTTTCAGGTACTCTGCAGTTGTCGACGTTTGTCGTGGCCCCTCGTGCTCACCTACCCTAGTAGCACAAAATATTGTATACACATTCATATAATATTAAAAATAGATTCAATCTTTTTTTAATATTCGAATATGCATACAATATTTATTTTATATTAAGTAAAAAATATTTCTTTTTAAATATTCAGGAAATATGTATTTCATGTTACGAGAAAAATATTTTTTCCTAAATATTAAATAAATCTTTATTTCATATTAGATGTTAGGGGGAGTAGGTTGAAAAAACCTCGCCTAACGGTGGTCCGGATCGTGAGGGAAGGAACGTCGGGAAAAGAATACAGATTTCAATTTAATTTTCGCTTAGCCGAATGACTCGACTAAGCCGTTTATTTGTAAATTGTGGAAACAAAAACTTCTGTAAGAAATTGTCTGCCCGGCCAGACGCCGCTGCAGTTAATCCTGTTTTGTAAATCTGTAACAGAAAGAGACACGAATAGGCGTTAAATACCTGTGAACGTGAGTTTCACGCTGTGGTAGTCTACTACTTCTTCTTTCCGCGCCTCTCGTCTGGTCTGCGCTTGTCGCGCACCCAGGAGCGGGGATCTCAGCTGCCATGCGATGCGCAGCTAAGCTAGCTTCGCGATCTGTGGCGGTGCGGAAAGCGTTCCCTGTTAAATCGGGGAATCGCTTGCTTATGCTAGTTTCGTCGCAGTAGTACGAGATTTTCTGCTTTTCCGTCTAATTCTTCACGACTGCAATTTCTGACCGTCGTGCAGGAGAAGGTGATCGGAGGGAGGTTATAAGGCTCCAACCTTTCAGCCGGTCCCCGGCCCTTCACCGCCTTCGTATGTGTGTACGGGCACTGTGTGGTGCAGGCTTGGTGGCAACGGCGCCCTGTAGGGCGACTTACGGTTGGGCCTTCGAGACCACGTTGCTGTCGGAGTCGTTACGTCCGGTACGCGCAGTGCACCTGGTAACTTCACTGGCGATTTTGGGTCGTGGTCCCAGCTTTCTGCCGATAGCTGGGGTTTAAGCAATGTCTCCGCTTCGACTAGGAAGACGGCAAATCCACCCAGGGTACTCTCTCACCCCTGTATGGCGTGTGGTTCGAAGCCGTTTTTGACAGTCAATTGGAGGAAGGAGTTTGAGCCTCTGATCCTCTAGGGCACGATGATCTCCACTCAGGGTTTCTTCCTCCCCGCACCTGGATTATGGAGTCGTGCCTAAGAAAAAGCGCCGCGAAGAACACTCGCACCTATAAATTGAGGATGAGTTTAACTTTCTATCTCGTGTGGAAACGATTGATCCACTTCCAGGTTTCTTTCCTCGCACTCCTGGATTATGGGATCGTTTCCCCGGAAGCACTCGAAGAATCCTCGAGTCTTATTCCAAATTAAATTAATTCTTGATTACCGAGCTCGGTCGTGTAATGACTGGCTTCAGCCAATACGATAACCCGCGAATAATTCCTTTGAGACTCTGAGGGTAGTCAGAAGAACTCTGACTCGGGTCGGATTGTTCGGAATTATTCTTTGATGCAACTGCTGAGCGTGTTCGTGTACCGAAGTGCTAACCGTGGCAGTGCGGGTTTGATAGCGAGTGGACGGACGAGCACGAGCTGCTGCAAAAGTGAGCTGCGTGAGGGGAGAAGTCTTCCGTCACGCGGCGCTTTGTCAGCCGTGTCTCTCGTCCGTCTCTGTCTATTAACCAGAATTTTCGTCACCTTCTCTTAAACTCGGGCGCGTTTCAAACCGCTTGCTTCAAAATCGAACGGTTAATTTATCGTTCGCGTGACTTTACAAGAAAAACTACTCGTGTTTGTACGCGTAACTATTTCGCGCGTTTGCCTTTTCAATACCAGCGTTACCCTCACGCACACGCCTACTTAAAATTGTAGTGAGTATTTAGGGTGCTTTACTGTAGTGCCTAAAGACGATGGTTGTTCGTTAAGCTCTTTATTTTAAAACAAGTAGATGACGAGACTCTTGGAGTTGTATTCCCTGCCTGAGCGATGCTTGATTTCTGTTCAACAGTGGTATCTTTAGCGCTTTTCGACTCCGGTGAAGTTGTGGTTGGTTGGTTTCATTTAGTGGAAAAGTGGCGAGATGGATGGCTTCTTATTGGTGGTGCTTTGGGAGGAGGTGTGTATCAGGGAATGTTCTTGAGGCGTGTCTTAAATAAGTTTAAATGTTTTGGGGAAAAATGTTTGTCGTTGGCCAGCAGGTACTTGGTTTATTGGGGGTGTTTGCAACGTGAGGTGCAGCTGTCGAGTGAGCTCTATGTTTTATGGGGACGGTTTTAGTCAGCTAAACATGCGCTTTAACACTGCCTTGCTTCTAGCAGGTCTGCTTTACGGCATGACCCTTTTTCTCCAAGCTTTCACCTGCGTTGGACGCGCAAATATCTGCTGTTGTTATAAAATATCCTGTTCTTAAAAATGATTTCGCTGCTGCTACAGGTTTGCCGCCCGCCTTGAACGGTTACGTTCAACAAATAAATAAGGTTACGCAATAGTATGACAAGTATGCGCGATGTCAAAATTCTAAATTAACTTGGCAATGTCGTAATACTCAGTTTAACCGTTGACTAATGATAACTAAATTTTATCACAAAACTATAATTTAACTGAAATATAATGTTATAAATGATTTTAATGGCATATGTAGCTAGTGTGTAGGAACCGTGCGAATTAACAAAAAATAAGGAAAACTTATTATCTAAAATTTACTTGAAACACAATATACAATTCTTAGAACTACGGCTAAGTCTAGTCGATCCTTATTTTTCCTTCTCAAAATCTTCGATGGAGTAAGGGAGACAATTTCTTGATGTGCTGCGTTTTGTATCGTTCCGTGTGCAAAAGGTTCATGTATCTGTGGCGACACGTACAATTTTGTCCTCCCAGGATGTGTAGTGCGATGATTCTGCCCAGGTCTCCATTGCATTGATGGGATATTGTCTCTCCTGTATCATGACTAGAATGCCTTCCTTAATCTGGTGGAATTATCGCCTAGATGCCATTTACTCCTTGTATGTAATTCCTGCAAATATTCTCGGTGTGCCACCTGGACCACAAAAATGATTTTTAACCTTTTGTATATAAGGTTGCCACGAAGACATACCTATTATTTGGTATTCCTGCAAAATCATGCTCTGGGTAAGCTGGTCAACGTAATCGACCGATTAGGAAGTGGCCTGGAGTTAGCGCGACAAGGCTCATTAGGATCAGATGACAAAGTGGAAACCAGGGGACGCGGGAATTTAATGTATGGCTCTTCGAAATTTCAGTGCAATGAAAGGTATAAAAACTGTTCATACGTGAATAAACCATCTCCTACTGTCTTGGTGAAGTGTCGTTTGAAGTGTTGATTTTACGGCGGCCTCCGCTGAAGCCCCCCAAAATGCGGAAGATCTAGGTAGGCATGAGGAAATGCCAGTTATTTTTTTGATCCACTGCACAATTCTTGTATCGTTTTTTCGAATTTCTGAGATGATACGAATGTGCCTGTAATGCTAATATTTCATTTTGGCTCCTACAAAGTTTTGTTCCGTTGTCTGAATAAATATTTTTTGCCTTTCCTCTTCTTGCAAAGAAACGTTTTATCGCTCCTAAACAAGTTTCAGTCGTTAAGTCCGTGACAAGCTCCAAATGAGATAGCTTTTGTGACGAAACATACGAAAACAACTTTCTAAGTATAGGCCTTTACCCTTACTCGATTGCGTTCCTTCTTTCTCCTTTATAAAGAAAGTTGGTCCGCAATAGTCGACACTCCGACATTTAGAAAGGGTCGAGCTTGTGTTATTCGGGCGCTCGGTAAACTACCCATTAAATAATTTGGCATTTTGGGATTTAAGCCTTGTAACAGCGCGTAATGCATCCTATGGCGGATAATTCGTTTCTGTTATATTTCTACCATCTATGGAGGCTTCTACATATTTTTGGCGTACCGCATTTAAGGTTGCAAATTGAATCCCTGAGTGCCAATGACGATCGTGTATCGCGTTGGAATAATTAGTTCGGTAACGTGATGGGATTTGGTAGGGAAATATCGGATATTTTTGGTGTATAACTGATTGGTGCGTTTTTAATCTACCTCCCACGCGAAGCGATATCATTGTTTGTCAATAAATGGATTTAGGTTAACTAATTTACTTGCCTTTATTGATCGTTTCCTACTAAGCGCATGACTTAATCTCATGTGAATTTCGCGTAGAAAACACTTCCAGCCTGCATACTTCAGCTTTATTACAAAGCGTAAATGAGCTTCGTGAATCTCCCCTTGACTAAGGCGTGGCCCGATGTCTCTCTTTCTTTCTTTCTGGTAAAATCTTACATGGGAAACGGAGCAGAGGGTATGCGACGACTCTATTTAATCTATGGATAGGAAGAAAAACGTGATACCTAAATTCGTTTATGTCGTGTTTAGATTACTAATGATGACCGAAACGCGTTTTTCAGGTATCTCGATAACAGGTAATTTTCTTGGCTGGCCAAGTGTTCTCGTCCTGGGACAACCAATACGGACCGGTTTAGCCACATTCCAGTTTCCTAAAAATTGTGCGTGGAGAGTTGCCCCTCAGGTAGAAATGTAAATCAGCAGGCGGGATTATCTGGTCCGTCGATACGTGAGACCAGCTTTTGTTCTACTTATGTCCTGTATCTGCACTGACTCGATCTCGCGACAAAGGTTTTTAAAAGATGAGGGTGGCGTTTTTACCCAATGCAGGGTGATCGTGGAATCGGACCACAATCTGATCTTCTTAAATTTATGTATGTGTTAATGCATTTATCGTCTCTCGTACTAGTTATGCTAGTAATCTGGCAGCACACAATTCCAGACGGGGTAAGGACAATGTCTTAACTGGAGCTACTCGCGATTTTGCACAGAGTAACGCAACGTGATTGTTGCGTCGCAACGTCTTACAGCGTGAAGGCATAACCATTCACCCAGGACAAGGGAAAACCCTGTAGCCGGTATGTGCCGATACAAGGCCACTAAGACACAATAGCGACATTTGGTCGCCAGAAACCGTTGCAAGGTTCGGAAATAGTTATAACCTAGGCACCGTCATCCGTTGCAACGACCTCGACTTTCCCTTTCCAAGACCACCCCCTCGTCCTGATCGTCTTCCACTTTCCTCCTACTTTCTTCTCCAAAATAACCATCCCACGACTTCTCCAACATCCAATTACAAACCTGTATCCTCCTAATAATGTCTTACCATCACTCAAAATCTCAACCCCAATCAGAATTCCTGCGACCTGTAATGGTAAGGAAAAAGAATCATCCAGTTCAGTTCGTTCCAACCATATAGAACACCGAAACCGACTAAAAGACGCTCCACACAAATCACCGACTCGCTGTAACTTATAGGTTCAACGTGATTCGGTTACAGCGTGTAACCGAACAGTGTATCCGTGATACACGACCGAACGAGCAGCTACGACGTTCAACATTTTGGTCCTTCGAGCCGGATCCGGTGCTTCGAGTGCTTGATCCATTAATATCATCCAACCAGCATTCGGTGATTAGCCAACAGTCGACGACGTCCACGATCCTGCGTACCTTTACGCAACTTAGAACGACAGCAGCAACCAGTGCTATTGTCGTACGCCACTTTAAGGAGACCACATTCAAGACGACGTCCACGATCCTGCGTACCTTTACGCAGCAGAACGACAGCAGCAACCAGTGCTATTGTCGTACGCCACTTCGAGGAGCCAGCAGCCAAGACGAGGACAACCTGCCAGGAGCGCACATCGTCCTAGTGGAACGGACTCAACCACGAGGAAGCCATCCCAATCATCCTTGGAACATCAGGGAAGGCGTAGTCTCAATATCGGCACGCGTCTTCGCTGTACAGCATCCATCCGCAGCTAAGGGTATCAACGCAACGTAAGTCTGCACGCTTGGTACTAATCGTCAATTTCCGTTATCTATCCATCTCAATTATCTTCTCCTTGTAAATTCAAATCGAAAAACAATGGCTTCCGAAGACAATAGCAAACGCGAACGCGAATTGATTAGAAAACGCGCTGCGTTTAAAACCAAAGTGACCACGTTTGCACGGTCATTAGAATCATTTAGTGATATCACGCTAGGAGATGTAAAGCATCTAAAAAATCGTCTCGAAAAATTAGAAGGTGATTATGAAGCCTTTAATCTCGTTCAAGATGAACTGGAAACAATCGCGTCGGACGATATGTTCGAAACTCGACTCGCGGAACGTGCGGAGTTCGACGAGAAACATCATAAAGTCGCTAGAAAGGTTCAAAACATTATCGCGATGTCAGAGCAAGTGAACCAACCGCAGAGAGAACAAGACAACCCATCGGTAACCTCACGCCTAATATAGTAAAACCCGGTCGAAATAGATTCGAGTCCGTCATGGGCTGTCCCCTCAGAGGTACGTACAATTGCCGACAATGGACTTACCGAAATTCAGCGGTTCCTACGAGACATGGCCTGGCTTTTGTGACGCGTTCAAATCCGCAATTCACGATAACCCCAATTTTCGAGATTCCCAAAAGCTCATATACTTACGATCCTGCCTCACAGGCAAGGCAGCCGAAAAAATAGAGTCATTATCGACTACCGCAGCCAATTATCTAGTTGCATGGGACCTGCTCGAAAGGTCATATAACGATCCAACCGCAATCATTTACAATCGGGTAAAGGCACTTTTTGAACCACCGACCTGCACAAGGGTCAGTGCAACGTCTGTAGGAGAGATATTGGATTGTGCTAGCAAACACTATCGCGCTCTTCAGGCGACGAACCATCAATTTTAGAAGCATTTCCAATTTACGCAGTCGTATCGAAATTAGATGTTCAAACGCGCTTACGTTGGAAGGAAAGAATTCAAGGAACCCTTTTCCCACTATGGATGAATTATTAGAATTTTTGCGAGTACGTCACAAGGTACTAGAGAATTCACAGTTTGACCGGACTTTCGACAGATCGGATAGACCACAACCAAATAAACGCGCGATAGAGACCAATCGATCCACATTCGCTTGCCCAACATCTAAACTAGCGTGTCATATATGTAAGGAACCACATTATACGTATCAATGCCCCAAACTAACTAAGGTAGCAGTAGAAAAAGATACGAAGTCGTAAAACAGTCAGGATTGTGCGGCAATTGTTTACGGCCTAATCACACAGCCAAACAATGCATCGCTGGAACCTGTAAGCAGTGTAAGGCAAAACACCATACACTGCTACACAGAGAAACGAATACAAATCAGCAAACAGATCAAGCCAATGTAGTGTCGCTTAGAACGACCACACCATTCGAAGTGATTCTATCCACCGCGATTGTAGAAGTCTTAGATAAAAACAATAAACCTCGACCGTGTCGAGTCTTGCTAGATTCTGGGTCGCAGTCTAACTTTTTAACCGAAAGCTTTGCAACAAAACTAGGTCTAAAACGAGACCATATAGAAATTCCAGTAGTTGGTATTAACCAAACAATCTCACAAATACACCACATGGTGAAGTCGCGTATCAAATCACGCATTAATTCATTTAGCACCGAATTAGCATTTTTAATCTTGCCGCAAATTACAGAAATTCTACCGTCCCACGCAATCCCAAAACAACAATTGCAGCTACCTGCTAACCTTCCGTTAGCCGACCCCGCCTTCTGCAGCCCCTCCGAAATAGATGGTTTACTAGGTGTCGAAATATTTTACAAATTATTGTGCGTAGGACAAATAGCCATAGCAAACAACCAATTAACACTACAAAAAGACCAAACTTGGCTGGATAGTTGCAGGAAAATTAAAGTCCCAACGTAATAGCAAGGCATCTATTTGTAACATTTCCTTACACCCATTGCAATCGCAATTAGACCGGTTTTGGGAAGTAGAAGAAGGTCCACATAAAGTTGTTGTCAGGCGAAGAATCAGCGTGTGAACAACACTATCAACAACATACTACGCGCGATCCAAGTTCAGGACAATATACAGTCCGATTACCATTCAAAGAAAACCCAACGTCACTAGGCGACTCCCATTCCATAGCTCTTAGACGGTTTTATTCCTTAGAACGTAGCCTCGCGAAAAATCCTGAAAATAGAGTAAAATACACCGAATTTATGAAAGAATATCACCTCCTAGGTCACATGTCCAAATTAGACGCGGTAAACGCCAGAGAAGGCTATTATTTACCTCATCAGGCGGTCGTAAAACAATCAAGTGTTACCACAAAGCTTCGCG
This sequence comes from Colletes collaris, assembly GCA_030068185.1. Lineage (NCBI taxonomy): Eukaryota > Metazoa > Arthropoda > Insecta > Hymenoptera > Colletidae > Colletes > Colletes collaris. Next base: position 152,550 of record JASGYR010000047.1, on the reverse strand, counting down.
TTGTGTTCGATGCATCGGCCAAAACTTCGAATGGAATATCGCTTAATCAAACGTTAATGACAGGGCCAACGATACAAGATGACTTGTATTCCATTCTACTTAGATTTCGATGTCACTCATATGTCCTCACCGCGGACATCGAAAAAATGTACCGACAGATAGTTATGCACCCACAGGACCGCAAATATCAAAGGATATTATGGCGCGACAATCCGCAAGCACCAATAGACGCGTACGAGTTAAACACGGTTACGTACGGTATGTCCGCGGCCCCATTTTTAGCCATTCGGTCGTTGCAACAGTTAGCGAAGGACGAGACTACCCAACTACCTAAAGCCGCAGCCGTATTGTGGGAAGATTTTTATGTCGATGATCTGCTGACAGGTACCCGAACGTTCGACGAAGCCGAAAAAATTCGCGATCAAATTATTACAATTTGCCGCAGGGGAGGATTGCAACTTAGACAATGGGCCTCGAATGACGAGAGGCTATTGTACCAATTAGTCAAAACAGAAAACACACATATACGATTAGACTTAGACGAAACGGTAAAAACGCTAGGCATCCAATGGAACGCCAGACAAGACATTATAACATATACGGTTACAGACATGACACCGACGCAACGGATAACGAAACGCACCATCTTATCAAAAATCGCATCATTATTCGATCCGCTAGGGTTGTTAGGGCCTGTAGTCATACAAGCTAAATTACTTATGCAGAGTCTTTGGCAACTACGGGTAGATTGGGACGAATCACTACCAGTAGATATACATACTCGTTGGATAGAATACTGCAAGGAATTTCAAGTACTACGCAATGTCCAGTTTGAACGACAAGTGACCATAAAGCACTATAGTTCCGCGCAGATACATGGTTTTTGCGATGCCAGTCAAAGGGCATATGGTGCATGCATATATATCCGGTCGAGTGGAGAAGACGGCACCATAATTACTAGATTACTCTGTTCGAAATCCCGTGTCGCGCCGCTAAAAACCATTAGTTTACCACGCCTTGAATTGTGCGCAGCTCACTTGCTTGCAAAACTGTACAAGTCAATCTTGATAGCGCTACCCAAATTAACGTTTGAAAATGCCACGTTCTGGTCCGATTCTACAATTACATTACATTGGCTTAGAACACCACCGCATAAATTAAAAACCTTTGTTGCGCATCGAGTAGCTGAGATACAAGCTATTACCACCAATGACCACTGGCGTCACGTTCCATCCGAAAGCAATCCTGCAGACCTAATTTCTCGAGGCGTTAACCCAAGGGACATACAACAAAATAATCTGTGGCATTACGGTCCTATCTGGTTAACAAAGTCCGAAGTCTCGTGGCCAAACTTGACCTTAGAACCAATCGAGCTACCTGAAACGCGCCCTCTTATTACCTGTATAGTTCGAATCACTCATTGGGACGTACTCGCAAAATTCTCGTCCTTTCAACGCTTGAAACGAGTTTTCGCGTATTGCCTTAGATTTGTAACCAATACCTCTCGTAGAGAAACCCTAAAGGGTCCGTTGTCTGCACGCGAACTTCAAATAGCCGAAATGCGAATCATAAAAACCGTTCAACGGGAAGAATTCGCAAGGGAAATTAATTCATTGTTATCAAAAACCCCAATCATGAATTCGTTGACACCATTAAACCCGTTTATCGACAAAGACGGGCTATTACGAGTAGGTGGTAGGTTATCCCATGCAACGCTACCATATAATTCCAAACACCCGATCCTCGTACCGAAGAATCATTCGGTAACTAGAGCGATCGTACGTGATGAGCATTTGAGAAATTTCCACGCAGGTACGTTGGCTACCTTGAACTCCCTGCGACAAAAATACTGGATACCGAGCGGAAAACCCTTTAGTAAAACAGATCATACACAAATGCATTACCTGTCACAAAGCCAAACCCGCGATACCAACCTATATAATGGGCAATTTACCGAAGGGTCGTCTTATTCAGGCAAGACCGTTTTTACATACAGGAATCGATTACTGTGGTCCCCTCTTCATTAAAGAAAAGGTAAACAGAAATAGAAATAAAATAAAGGTATATTTAGCCATATTCGTCTGTCTCTCAACCAAGGCCATCCATATTGAAATCGTCAATGATTTAACCACCGAAGCCTTTTTAGCGACCTTACGTCGATTTTTCTCGAGAAGAGGTAAATGCTCCGATCTCTATTCGGACAACGCAACAACGTTCATAGGCGCGAAACGAGAAGTTAAAGAATTATATGCATGATAAAAACACAATCCTACAATGACCTGATATCTGAAGCATTAGGTAATGACGGCATAAATTGGCATTTGATACCTCCATCGTTCACCACATTTTGGTGGATTGTGGGCAGTGAAATCCACCAAATATCACATAGTTCGCATAATCGGCGATACCCTATTGTCTTACGAAGCTTTGTTGACATATATCAATCAAATCGAAGCAATCCTTAATTCTAGACCAATCACACCTCTGTCCTCTGATCCAAATGACTTGCGAGCCCTAACACCTTCACACTTCCTCGTTGGCGATGTACTAACAAGCATGCCAGATCATACGTTAAATACAATCCCGACTGGACGATTATCGATGTGGCAGCACGTACAGCAACTTCAACAACACTTCTGGACCCGATGGGTCAAGGAATACCTACAGGAACAAACAGTACGAAAAAAGTGGCACACTAACAAACCAACAAACATTAAAGAAGGTGAATTAGTTATATTGCGAGAAGACAATCTGCCTCCGTCAATTTGGCCATTAGGGCGAATTGTCGCCTTGCACCCTGGAGACGACGGCATTGTAAGAACAGTGACTGTGAAGACATCCCGTGGCACATACAAACGATGTGTCAAAAACTTTCGCCACTTCCTATCACTGAATAGGATATCTCATACCTAGCTTATCCTAAATGTAACTAGTAGTAATCTAGTATACCAGGACATAGATGTAGTGTATATATTACGCAATAGTTATAAGGCCTATAGCATTATAGTTAGATAAGTAGCTGTACCACCATAGTTAAAGTAGTCTAAGACATTGTAATCGAATTAGCCATAGCGTCAATCCCATTTAGCATTAATTTGAACGTAATTGTTCAAGAGGGGGCGGTATGTTGCGTCGCAACGTCTTACAGCGTGAAGGCATAACCATTCACCCAGGACAAGGGAAAACCCTGTAGCCGGTACGTGCCGATACAAGGCCACTAAGACACAATAGCGACATTTGGTCGCCAGAAACCGTTGCAAGGTTCGGAAATAGTTATAACCTAGGCACCGTCATCCGTTGCAACGACCTCGACTTTCCCTTTCCAAGACCACCCCCTCGTCCTGATCGTCTTCCACTTTCCTCCTACTTTCTTCTCCAAAATAACCATCCCACGACTTCTCCAACATCCAATTACAAAACTGTATCCTCCCACGTCTTACCATCACTCAAAATCTCCAACCCCAATCAGAATTCCTGCGACCTGTAATGGTAAGGAAAAAGAATCATCCAGTTCAGTTCGTTCCAACCATATAGAACACCGAAACCGACTAAAAGACGCTCCACACAAATCACCGACTCGCTGTAACTTATAGTTTCAACGTGATTCGGTTACAGCGTGTAACCGAACAGTGTATCCGTGATACACGACCGAACGAGCAGCTACGACGTTCAACAGTGATGTTTGTTATATTTATTGGTCGATCTAATGAAAATACAAGCGCCATAAGCAGACTCGCTCGCGTCGCAAAATCCATGCAATTGGAATTCAACCGCGAAATCTAAAGTTATCTTTCTTGCCGTAGCGAAACTACCTAGTAAATTCAGTTCATTTTTGAATGTTAACCATGTACTAAAAATATTATATGGAACGGACTCATCCCAATTCAGGTTTTCTTTCCAAATCTGTTGCATAATTATTTTTGCTGTAATTATCACTGGACCCAGCAACTTTTAACGGATCAAATAGCTGGGCTATTTGCGACAGAATTACGCGTTTTGTGATTCGCTCGGTTTTGTCAAGTAAGCTTGATTGTGTATAAAATATCATCCCTTGATGGGTTCCAAAAGACACCTAACGTTTTTTGTTTCAGTTACGTCTAAGCAGAGCGGTTTTTGCTCAATTTGCTCACCCAAATCCTTTATTAAATTATAATCATTAGACGCCCACTGTCTCAAATTAAACCCCCCTAGTTTTGCTAAGCCTATCAGTTCATCTCTTAGCCTTGTGGCTGAATCAAAATCCGGTGCTCCCGTGAGCACGTCGTCGACATAGAAGTCTCTTTTAAATATTTGCGCCGCTATCGGATATTTCGCGCACTCGTCTTCAGCTAGCTGCCTTAAACATCGAACGGCTAAGAATGGTGCCGAAGCAGTACCATAGGTTACAGTGTTCAATTTATAAGCCTTTATAGGCTGCTCCATTGAATTACGCCAAAGGATTTTTTGAAATCTAGTGTCGTCTGTATGTAGCTTAACTTGACGGAACATTTTCTCAATGTCTGCAGTTAGAACGATGGTATGCGAGCGAAATCTTAATAGAATATTAAAAAGTGTGTCCTGAATCGTTGGACCTGTTAGGAGTGTATCATTTAGTGAAATACCTGTCGAGCTCCTTGCGGAGGCATCGAAGACTACTCGAAGCTTTGTTGTATTACTGGAATGCTTAATTACCGCGTGATGTGGGAGATAAAAACCTTCCTCGGCCTGGTCTTCTGGAATTTCGCTCATGTGATACAACGTTTGATATTCGTTTAAAAATTCGGTATACTCCTTTAATAATATCGGAGTTTTCTGAAGTTTACGTTCTAATGAATAAAAACGCTTTAATGCAAAATTACGCGATTCACCTATTAACCCCTTTTTCTCGTTAAAAGGGAGACGAACGATATACTTGCCGTTAAGATCTCTGTCGTGTATTTAAAGAAAAATGATCCTCACATGCGGTTTCTTCAACCGATAAAAATTTTCTAGAGGGAATTTCCTCAATTTCCCAAAACTGGGAGAGTTGCTTGTCCAATGGACTTGTGAAATGGCATAATTTGCCTTGACCTACTGAAGTTGGACCCTGTGATTCGACACTTCCCGTGACTATCCAACCTAATTTCGTTTTTTGCAAAACGATTGAATCATTATGTACTCTGATTTGTCCCAGACTGAGTAGGCGATAAAATAAAACATTGCCTAATAAGGCATCTATTTCTCCCGGCTTGTGGAACTCTGGATCAGCTAGCCTAACATTCCTTGGTAAGTTGATTTGCTTACGATCAATCTGCCGAGCGGGTAGCCAGCCGGTAATGGCAGGTAGGGCAATAAAATCCACGCTCGAGGCAAAGGAACTAGTCTGCGACCGTATGGTCGTATTTACCGTGTATTTCGCTCGTGTACGTAGTTGACTAAGACCCGAAAAAGTTAAATCAATTTTCCTTTTCTCTAATTGCAACAAATCTGCTAACCTTTCTGTGATGAAATGAGTTTGTGAGCCCCCATCAAGCAACACGCGACACTTATGTTCACGATTGAATTTATCTAGTATTTTGATTTGTGCCGTTCCCAACAAAACTTCTGAATCACAAGTCACGGTTAATGCGGCCTTCGTTGTCTCGAAATTAGTCGAAGTACTCGGCTCATTTTCGGTGGGTCTCGCGGAATTAATTTGATTTACGCTATTAGGGAAATGCAACAAAAAATTATGTTTCCTGCCACATTTCGGGCAACCCTTCCACGTGCACGCGTACGCGTTATGGCCAACCCTTAAACAGTTCGTGCACAATTTTGCATTTCGCGCTGCTTCTGACCGCTCGCGAACCGCCATTTGCAAAAATCGCGGACACGCGTACACTTCGTGCTGTTCCCTACAAACGGCGCACGCCAGTTTTTTGGTCGTAGCAATGTAATTTTGAGGCCGCCTAACTGGTCTGATTCGTCCACGAGTATCTTGATTTATATTAGAGGAACCTAACTGATTTGCCTCTATCTCCTCACCGCGGGCTTGCTTGTTAATAAAATTAATTAAATCCCCGAATTTAGGCATGGTCTCATTTTCTAACGTTCTTTCCCATGCACGGCGGGTATTCTTGTCTAATTTTTGCACGGTGAGATATACTAACACTGCGTCCCAATGTTCAATGGGTTGTTTTAATACCTTGAGCGCAGTAACATGTACCTGAACTTGATTGGCTAATACTCTTAAATTGGTGGGAGTGTCACGAGTGATCTCTGGGATATCAAACAGCAAGCTTAAATGGGCCTGAACGATTTGTCGCGGCTTATTGCACCGTTGTTCTAACAAATCCCAAGCTACGAAATAATTCTCTTCCGAGGCATTCAGAGACGCGATGACTGACGCTATTTCTCCGCGTAAAGAATTTTTTAATAAATGGAACTTTTGCACTGACGGAAGTGCTTCATTGTCATGAATTAAAGTTTTAAATGTGTCACGAAAGCTATTCCATTCGATTGGATTACCGTCAAAGGGCGGAACATCGAACTTCGGTTGAAACGCGTTCGCTTGTTTTATCGTAAACGTATTCGGCGATTCTGACATTCTACTAGCAGTTACAGGTCTACTAGGTTCCTTTAATGAATTTATATTTGTTTCTAATTATGCTTGTACCGCATAATATTGCCGCTCGAATTGATCTCGTTCCTGGACGTGATCGGATATTTCATCTTCTAATTCTATCCTATCTTGAACGCTTTCGTACGCATTCCACATTTCTGCTAATTTAGACTTACGCCCTTTTAATTCGTGTATATTTAGTGTCGATGTTTCATTCACGTATGAACTAATTCGGGTTAATTGACCCTTAATAGTGGCTCGTTGCCTTTTTAAATTTTTTAAACTAATCGAGTCCTGCACAGTTGCCATATTAAATGATTGGAAATAAACGTCAGAAGGACAATGAGAAGGATTGCGATACGTTGTACTCACTCAAAGCGATGACCTGCGTTGCGTATGCCAGTAGTTGGCAGTTCCTCGCTGGTTTCCTCGGCAATGGCTGTTCCACGCTCGGAATGAGATCTCGTCTGCTGTCTTGATTCAGCACGGGATGATGGTCTGTCCGCCGTCGGCTGCTGTGTCCGCCCGGAAGGTCACCAGTCTCCCAATACTTGATTGACAACAGGATGCTTCACTGTTCCGTCGGCTGCTTGCTCCAAACTGTGGAAGTCCGAACGGCTGCGTCGTGGTCCTGCTGCTGTTGCTTCTTCTTCAGGCTAACGAACTTCTTAACTCTCTCACTGCGTAGTGATGGTCGGATGTTGGCATCCGGTAATCGTAATATCGGAATGAGATCCGGCTCGAAGGACCAAAATGTTTGTACGCGTAACTATTTGCGCGTTTGCCTTGTACGCGTACCTCACACGCCTACTTAAAATTGTGTGAGTATTTAGGGTGCTTTACAGAAGCAAAGACGATGGTTGTTCGTTAAGTCTTTATTTTAAAACAAGTAGATGACGAGACTCTTGAGTTGTATTCTGCCTGAGCGATGCTTGATTTCTGTCTAACAGTGGTATCTTTTAGCGCTTTTCGACTCGGTGAAGTTGTGGTTGGTTGGTTTCATTAGTGGAAAGGGCGAGATGGATGGCTTCTTATTGGTGGTGCTTGGGAGGAGGGTGTATCAGGAATGTTCTTGAGGCGTGTCTTAAATGTTTAAATATTTTGGGAAAATGTTTGTCGTTGGGGCAGGTATGGTTTTATTGGGGTGTTTGCACGTGAGGTGCAGCTGTCGAGGAGTCTATGTTTATGGGGACGGTTTTAGTCGCTAAAATGCTTAATTGCCTTGCTTCTATGGTCTGCTTACGGCGACCCTTTTCCAAGCTACCTGCGTTGGACGCAAATATTCGTTGTTATAAAATATCCCGTTCTTAAAAATGATTTCGCTGCGCGACACCTCGAGAACCGTGTTTTTCTGTCCTCTAATGTTTTGAATAGCGGACGCGTCGACCTAGAATCTTCCTGGTCGGTCGCGTAACCGAAAACAAACCGTTTGACGAATTGTTTCGGATTTAAATTAAATTTCGAATTTTACTCGATATTTAAACATTAGAAGTAGAATATTTTTTCCTAATATACAAATAATATTTATTTAATATTATGAACAAAATATTTTTTTCTCATTATAAAACAAATCTTTATTAAATATTAGAAACAGAATATTTTTTTTAACTATGCAGGAAATATTTTATGTTTATCATGGAAAAATATATATTTGTTCCCGAATATGATGCGAAGTAAAATGTTTACTTTTTTATTTACTTTGAATTCGTGCTTGTCACTTAATCGACATATATTTATATTATAATAACATTAATGCGACAAAGTTATTGCATGAAAAATAATCGTGTAGCTCTTACGTCTTACGCAATGTTATTGAACTGTATGCAAGATTAAAAAGTTCGTAGTAACAGACTACCTATAGCATTTCTGGTACTTATTCGGGATCTTTCTCGACTTTGTCTAAACAAAGTCTGGATATTAGACTAGCGGCGACAGAAAGTATAAACATTTAACTTCGGTCAATGTATTTGGGAAAGGCCCTGGCCATGTTGCAGCGAAAAACGCATTCATTCGTTAGCAAACAAGCAATCACATTGAACGGTCGGTTGCGATAGCCGAGACACTCGACACGACGCGACGCGACGGTCCCAAAATTATTGGGTGTCAGCGGACACCACTTCGAAACCTCCGTGAGCGAGCCCATTGACAGGGCAATATACAAACATTTAGTTTTCCAGACTATTTTCCCCATATCTTTCGCACCCAATTCATTATATAATCTAAACACAATTTCATCAAAGCGCATCCCTACTCCGACGACCAAACTGCACCACCCACTCACCAATTAGGAAACTTTTAGTCACCCCATACAGTTTTAAGACAGCCAATAGGAAAATATCAAAGTTAACATTATACACAACACGACACCGAAAATCAGAAGACAATTAAAATTCTCTCGTATAGAACACACCTTGAATATCTCGGCTATCTCTTGTGTCTCGACTATCTCTATCGACTTGTAAGTACGCGATTAAGTTTTTAAATAAGTGTAGAAATAGAGTGGAAGAGGGTAAAATGATGATCAATTTATTAGCTTTTTAAATACAATGTTTTTCCCAGCTCGGTCACCAAGACACTGTTTTTTCTTTTGTCCACGCACAATTCATCTTTTCGACATTCACATTCCTCCATCCTGCTCTTTACACTCGTGTTCTCTTTCTCTCATTCACTCTCTCCTTCTTACTTGCATACATTCCTCTTGCTTCATTCACACCTGTCTCGGAAGGCCATGACCGTTTCCTGAATCTCGTTCATGTCATGGCTTCCTGAACACCGCGATATCGATCCGTTTCGATCGTTCCCTTCCCACACTCGGCCGTCCTGACCAGTGCACCTGTCCTCAGATGCCACTGGTTGAATCTTTTCTAATCAGAGTCAATATCGCTTATCTCCGCACAGTCTTCTATCCATGGTTTCATGTGATCTGCCGCCGTTGAGGTTTCGAGAGGACCCCCATGATTGCCGACTCTTTTTACCAAATAACGATCATTCCGTAGCGCTTTCGTTATCGTATACGGCCCCACATATTTCTGTGTAAGTTTCTGCCCTGGACCCCCCTGTGTCTTCTTTATAGCCACCAGCTCATCTTTCTTATACACTTGTGCCTTTTTCCTCTTCCTGTCGTAGGTTTTCCTATTTTCTGCTTGCATCTTTATGATCTGTTCCCTCGCGTTGCACCGCAGCTCATTTCGGTTCTCTTGAAATTTGTCGATCCACTCCTTCTGTATTAGCTCGGTGAGAGATAAATCTTCATTCGTCCTCATACGCGTTCCAAATAAAAGATCGAATGGGGTGGTGCCGATGCCGCGATGATATGTGGAATTCAGACATCTCTGCAATGCGTCGAGGTGACGATACCAGTTTTCCGGCTTTGGTGCGCTCATTTTCGTTAATACCGGGATAAGGGTTCTGGTTGATCCTCTCCACCTGTCCGTTCCTCTTGGGGGACCTGGCGTGATTAAGACGTGCTCGATGTGATGTTCGCTACAGTAGTTTTGAAATGCATCTGATGTAAATGCGGTGCCTCGATCGGAGATGATACGACGCGGGTTTCCAAATATCATTGCTTGTTTCGTTAAACGCTGTATGACTTCCGTGGCATCAGTCGACTTCGTCGCATAAAGCCATACGAATTTTGTAAATGCATCAACTACTACTAGAATATGACGGTAGCACCGTGGATGCCAAAGCGTCCGAGATGATCTACATGAAATGTATCCAATGGTACCTCACCCTTATCGATCGCGTGCAATAATCCCTCTTGTTTTCCCTGTTTCCTTTCTGCCAGAATGCAACCGACACAATTTTTTATAATTTTCTCCACCTTCGCTCGCAAATTGGGAAACCAGTAATCTCTTTGCAGAAGCCACTCCGTTTTTCGAGAAATGACCGTTTTCATGCGCTCGCCTCACGATCTGCGTCTGCATTGACTTCGGTACTACTAATCGCACATCTCCTTCACATTCTTTGAATAATAACCCATTACGTTACAACATACTCATATCCGCGCTCTCTCGCTCGCATGCGTCAAAGAGTTTACATAAGTTCGCATCCCTATGCTGTGCTTTTCTCAATCGCGCGGTTATACTCTCTTCACCTTCGTCAATGGCAAATATCGAAGGAAGAGGACTGCGGCTCAATGCATCTACATGCGCCATTTGCTTACCCGGTCGATATACTATGGTATAATTAAACTCTTCTAGCAGAAGAGCCCATCTCGCTACCGGACGCAAAGGTCCGCCTTGTTCATCGTTAGCATGAAAGCACGACAGTCCGTGATGATTTTGAACGGGATACCTAGTAGATATATTCTAAACTTTTTTGAGAGCTTTTATTTATAGCCAAAACCTCTAACTCGTAACTTGTATATTTTTCCTCTGCCGCAGTCGTCTTACCACTTGCATAAAATACAGGGTGAAATGCACCATCATCACTGCCCCGTTGCATTAATATAGCGCCGAAACCATACATCGATGCACCCGTATGCAATTCAGTTTCTGCATCCAGTTGATACAACTTTAAAATGGGTTTTTCTGCCAATGCACTCTTTAACCCATCAAACGCTCGTTTCTCTTCATTCCCAAAACGAAATTCAACATTCACTCTCAACAAATTCGATAACGGTCGTGCGATTGTTGCGTAGTTTAAGATAAATTTTCGAAAATACCCCGCCAGACCGAGAAAACTGCAATTCCTTCACGCCTTTTGGCTCCGCGAATCGCATAACCGCTTCGACTTTCTGTTCCGACGGCCGTATGCTACCATTAACAATAACATGCCCTAAAAATTCGACTCGCTGCTGCTGGAAACGGCATTTCTTCCAGTTGATAAGGAGACCGAATTCGGAAGCTAATTTTAATACGCGTGACAATCGCTTTATTCCATCCTCTACAGTTATCGAGGGTATTATCAAATCATCAACATAAATTAAGACGATACCATCTTTTAATAACTCACGAAAAATTTCGTTAATAAATTTTTGAAATACACTGGGCGAATTACAAACTCCGAACGGGGCTCTTAAGAATTCGTAGTGGCCGTCTGGAACAGTAAACGCGGTATATTTACGACTATCTTTTTCTATGGGTACATGAAAAAACCCGTTTTTCAGGTCGAGCGTTGAAAAAATTTTTGCACCTTGTAATCTATCCAACTGGTCCTCTATCAAAGGAAGCGGATAACGATCCTTTATGATTTTTTTGTTTATCTTGCTATAGTCAACACATACCCTCACGGTTCCGTCCTTTTTCCGCACCAATACTACAGGAATCGCATATTCCGACAATGACGGCTGTATAATTCCGTTGCGCGACCATTCTTCTAATTGCTTTGCCAATTCTATTTTTTCTGGTTGAGACAAACGCCATGCCCGTTGAAAAACGGGTTCGTCATCTTTGACTACAATGGACATTTTAACATTACATTCGCGCGTTTTGATTGGATTATAAGTTTCTATCATATTTTCCACAGCGGTCCTATGCACCGAATTGACTATGTGCGCTATATTCGTATCTATCTGTGTTATGTTGCGACGCAGAATGACGATCTGTCCGTGGTTCAACGGATCGTTTGCGTTCGCTATTCCTCGTTCAACTTAATACACGAAGAGTCGTGATGTGATAAGAGATTTTAGAATGAGGTTAACACACCTTTTGTAACAATGTTTTAATGGTTAATATAAAACAATATATATACAATCGTAGAGTGTAGTGAGTGGTATTTGCTGTTTCTCGGTGAGTTCTGTCTGAGTTCTGTCTGAGTTCTGTCTGAGTTCTGTCCTGATGGATGTGTGTTAGCGTCGTTGTCGAGGAGGTTAAGGTTGGGATTGGCTGCTGATATTTTGGGGAAAGGTGCATTGTAAGAATTAGGATTGGTCGGTTGTGTTGTGAGGGTGGATCTGAAAATGGTCTTGAGGCGGAGCTTGAATGTTTAAATATTTTTGGAAATGTTGTTCGGTTAGGGGCTAGCAGGTAATGGGTTTATTGCGGTGATGGGTACGTGATGTGCAGCTGTTGGAAAGGTCAAGTTTTTATGGGGCAATACTGGTCGCGAAGAGTGGTAATTGCCGAGCCTAAAAATGCTCGGCTGCTACGACCTTCTGGAGCTACCTGTGTTGGGGCTCAACATGCCGCCCCCCTTGAACTATTTAGTTCAATAATCAGACATGTGATTGACGAGATACAAAACGATGTGTGGTATGTGTTTGTCGTGTTTGTTGTGTGTTTTAAGTGTCTTATTATACTAGTTGCCTTATCTCTAAATTTAATATCATAGTTTCTAAGATTCTAATGTCTCCGGATAATCTATCGGCAATGGCGCGATGCCTTTTATGCTACGCTTATATTCTCCATGAATAGTTTTTACTGTAACTACACGAATGATCCCATCTTCTCCTGGATGGATGGCTATGATACGTCCCATGGGCCAATGGAGGGGGGGGGGGGTGTTGTCGTCCTTTAGCATCACCAACATGCCTTTCTTGATGATGCGGGTGGTTGCATGATGCCATTTTTTCCGAACGGTGAGTTCATTGAGGTACTCCTTGTACCATCGTTTCCAAAAGTGTTGTCGGATTTGTTGTACCTGTTGCCTTGACGATAATCGTCCTGCCTTCAAACTAGTAAGGTCGCACACCGGGGTGCTTGTTATTGAGTCACCGATTAGGAAGTGGCCAGGTGTTAAAGGAGTTAAATCATTTGGGTCGGAAGGTAATGGAGTTAAAGGTCTTGAATTTAATATGGCTTCTATTTCGATTAGACAGGTTGATAGTTCCTCAAACGTAAATAAGTTGTTGCCCATGATGCGAAAGAGATGGCGTTTACATGATTTTACTGCAGCTTCCCACAACCCGCCGAAATGAGGAGCCCGAGGAGGAATAAAATACCAGTTAATGCCATTATTTACTAAATATTTATGTACATTATTATTCGTGTCGACGGTCAAGGTTTTGTGAATTGCCTTTAATTCACGATCCGCTCCGGTGAATGTTGTTGCGTTGTCGCTATATATATCTGTACATTTTCCCCGTCGTGCAAAGAATCTTTTTAAGGCTGCAAGAAAAGCTTCCGATGTTAGGTCGCTTACGAGCTCTATATGAACTGCCTTTGTGCTAAAGCAAACGAAAATTGCCACGTACGTTTTAATTTTTTTCGTATTCCGGTGTTTCTTTTCTTTGATTTATAGTGGCCCGCAATAATCGACACCAGCCACTAAGAATGGTCGAATAAACTTGACTCTGTTACCTGGAAGTTGTCCCATAGGGTAACGTGGAATTGCAGGTTTCCATTCTGTGACACGTTACGCATTTCTTAATGATCGATTTTACTATGACCCTCCCGTTAATCGGCCAAAACGCTTGTCTTACCGCGTTGAGCGTGCTTTGCATTCCGCTATGCCCATGTTTAATATGTACTTCGCGTATAATTAAATTTGTGATGTGATGATAGTGTGGTAAAATTGCTGGATGCTTTGATTCGTGTGGGATTGTTGAATGTTTTAATCTCCCACCGACTCTAATGATTCCATTGGCATCAATAAATGGATCAAGCGCTGCTAATTTGTTTTTCTGAGTGTGAGTTAATGATTTCAGTCTTTCTGCCTCTCGTGGGGAATGCAATCTTCTGAACAAGTGCAATTATTTTTACCGTAGCTTGTGTCAATTCGTTAGTGGTGAGATGCCCCGTGTGTTTCTTCTGTTGTCGTGTGTTGTTTATAAATCGTAAACAATATGCCATAACGCGTTTAAGTGTAGTAAATGACGAGTATTTCTCGAGCAACGTAAAACCTGTTTGTGTTGTTATCTTTAGAACTATGACCGTTCGTTTTTCGGGAATTTCTATTGGCTGTATCTCAAGATACGGCCATGTGTCCTCTGACTGAGATAACCATTGTGGTCCGCGATACCAAGTGGGGTGGTTTATTATGTCAGTTGGATTTAATCCACGTGACAATACGTCTGCTGCATTGCATTCTGATGGTACGTGGCGCCATTGGTTGTACCTACTATCCTTTTGAATTTCGCTTACGCGGTTGGCAACGAAAGGTTTAAGTGTGTGTGGTGCGGTCTTGATCCAATGAAGAACTATAGTTGAGTCTGACCAAAATGTAATGGTTTGGAACTTGATTTTTAGTGTTTTTACCACTACATTGTATAATTTAGTTAACAACGCCGCAGCACACAATTCTAATCTTGGCAATGATTGAGTTTTTAAAGGAGCTACACGCGATTTTGAACATAACAACTGAGAGGTATAATGATGTGATGCGTCTGTGCTTCTAATATATATACAGGCTCCGTTAGCTCGCTCACTTGCATCACAGAAGCCGTGTAATTGCACGTTTTTGGCATTGTCTGCAATAACGCGTCGAGGGATTTGAATTTGGCGTATATTTTGTAACTGCGAATGGAAGGTCGTCCACGCGGTGCGAATGCCGATCGGTACGTCTTCGTCCCATTCTACCTGACATTTCCATAGGTCCTGCATAATTAACTTTGCCTGCACAATTATTGGACCCAGTAAACCGAGCGGGTCAAATAACTGTGCGACCCTCGCGAGAATCGTGCGTTTTGTAATTTTTTGCTTTGCTGGGGCCTGCTTTAACGAGTATCCTAACGTATCCTTATTGGCATTCCAATATAAACCTAAGGTTTTCTTTTCTTCTACCGCGTCTAGAGCTGTGTGATCGGTGTTATTTAGTTTCCTTAACGACTCGATTAGTTTAGGCTCGTTGGAGACCCATTGTCGTAGTTCGAAGCCTCCTTTCGCGGATAATTTGATGAGTTCGTCCCGAAGTATTATAGCTTATTATATTGTCTCCGCGCCAGTTAACACGTCGTCAACATAAAAGTCGTTAAGGAAACTGCGTGCCGCTACAGGAAATCTGTGACCCTCGTCATGCGCTAGTTGTTGTAACGTTCGAATTGCTAGATACGGTGCAGACGCAGTACCGTACGTGACTGTATTAAGTTGATAGACTTTAATTGGTTCGTTTATGCTTTCGCGCCACAATATTTTGTGATATTTCCGGTCGTTCATGTTCAATTCTACTTGACGATACATCTTAGTGATATCCGCGGTCAACACATACTTATGAAGTCTAAATCGCATGATGATAGCGAACAGATCATCCTGAATTGTCGGCCCGACCATGAGAATGTCGTTCAATGAGGTGCCTGACGATGAACGCGCTGACGCATCAAATACGACTCGTATCTTAGTCGTGATACTGTCCGTTTTGACGACTGGATGGTGAGGAAGGTAACAACCGACAGTGCGCTCGTCTTGAATTTCAGTCATATGTCCGAGTTTTTCGTACTCGTTCAGAAAGTCGCGGTATTGTGCTTTTCGATCCGCGTGTTTATCTAAGGACCGTTCTAGCGCTAAAAATCGGGTATATGCTACGTTGTACGTGTCGCCTAATCTGAGCTCTGTATGTTTGAGGGGAAGTGAGACAATGTATCGTCCAGATGGACCTCGAGTGGTGTGTTTTGTGTAGTGATCTTCGCAAGCTTGTTCTTCTGACGAAAGAATTTTTGAGGCAGGGCACTCTTCCAGATTCCAAAACCGTTGCATGTCATCATGTAATGATTTCAGCGTTAGATTGCAAACTACCTTGTGCGATTGAGTGTTATTTTTAATTTCCCCCGTTACGATCCACCCTAACCCGGTTTCACGTAATGTGATTAATTGGCCATCTACTGCGATTTTATTCCCGTATAGGAGATCCCAAAATACTTGGGCCCCTAAGAGTCCATCTATTTCCTGGGTTTGGTTGAAATATGGATCTGCTAGTTGGATACCGGTTGGAGATATTAAATTTAGTGTTTTCTATGGATTCAGATGGGATTGGATGTGATATACGTTTCAAGCGATTAAAAATGTAAGCGTCGTGGAATACCTGTTATACCGTGATTTGATGTGCGCGGTAGTCAGTTTATTAATTTTGGAATCCATTTGATTGGTACCGGAAAGGGGAATCGAGACTGTTTGCGTTTTTAACCTAACTGCTTGCAAAATCGTTCGCTCAGAAGATGAGCTTGGGAACACGAGTCTAATAGTACTCGGCAAGAATGCGATTTCCCGGTGTTGTCAAGTACGTGGATAATTGCTGTGGATAGCATGATGTTTGGTATAGTATCGATCGAAAGACAATTTAAATTAGTTTGAATTGGCTGTGAAGAGTTGCCTGCCTCTGTATGGAGTAATGTGTGGTGTCGTTTATGGCATCGCTTGCAGGTAGACGCTTGGCACTCGCTCGTGCCATGGTTTCGCCGTAAACACAATTGAAACATAATTTTTTCTCGTTTACGAGCCTAGCTCTTTCTAGTACGGACAGCGAAGTGAACTTCTCACAATTTTGCGAGAAATGAGGTCCCGTGCAAAAATTGCAAAGCATACGAGACTGAGTAACAAATGCTTGTGTTGTATTTGAACGCAGTTCGCGCATGGGCATTCTATTATTAATTGGTGAATAATTTCGAAAGCGATTGTTACTTTGTGAAGCTATGTTTTTAGAATGATTATTACAATTCGAGCCTGCGGGTTCGATTATCTTACACCGGTCGTGTAGGAATTTAAATAATTCTTCTAGAGTTGGGAAATCTGTGTGTTGCGTATGTTCCTTCCATTTTAACGTGGTTTCGCGATCTATCTTTGTTGCGAATAAATGTAAAAGTAGAGTATCTGTGGTTGGTTGATTTAGCGCTTGTAAGGCGCGATAGTGCATTTCAATATTATTCAAGAATGATCGGAGATCTTGGTGTGCTTGGCGATTAATTTGCGGCATCTCAAACAATATCTTTAAGTGGTTGGCTACGATTATTGCAGGCTGATTATACCGTCGTTCTAAAATTTCCCAAGCAACCGTATAATTGATTGCTGAGTTACCGAGTGATTCGATTGCTTTAGCAGTTTCATATTTTAGACACGACCGAAGGTACATGGCTTTTTGCAATTGTCTATGCGTACGTTGTCATGCACCGTCGAGCGAAATTGGTCAGCAAACCCTGGCCAATCTGCGTACGCGCCCGAAAATGTTGGCAGATTGATTTTAGGCAATGTAATTTCACTTTCGGTTGATTCTACCTGCGAGTGGGGCGTATGTTGCGCGTCTCGCGAATTATTCCCTGACCGTGACGTCGTTGCTGCTTCGATTATATCTAAGGCTTGTGCTCTACATTGCATAAATGCTGATTTGATACTGATGCGTTCACGCATTAGCTGACCCTCCTCTAAACTATCTAATTCGGTTTGCGATTTGTTGAAAGCTGCGAATTCCGACTCTAACTCCTCTAACTGAACACGGATAGTCGTTGCTGAGGTTCCTTCAACGAAGTTGTCAATCAATACTTTAAAAGTTTCGAGTTCTATCTTGAACGCCTCGCGTCTCAATTTCAAATTTTTAATTCGTTCTTCATGACTAGGAGCCATTTTATGTGAATTTGATTGGATTCGGAATAGGATTAAAAAATATGTTCTACCGATGACTCAAAAAACAAGGGTGTGGACTTACGTTTCGATGCGACGCGACGTCTGCAACCTGGCGTTTGATGAGCTCGCTCAAGATGCTGCTAGATGCTGGATGTCACTCTGTCTGAGTGACCGACTCCGTTAGTGTGGCTGACCGTGCTGGACCCAAAATGCGCTGGTGTCTTCTCCCGAAGGTGACACTCCTGATGCCACAGACTTCGGCGTCGATGACTGGATGCGCTGGACGACGGCTCGTGATTTTCTCTCCAAAGGTGACACTCCTGATGCCACTGACTTTGGTGCTGTTGCTTCTCGTGATGAGTTCTCCGGACTGACTTTGGTGCTGTTGTTCTTCCAAAGCACTGGATCCGGCTCGAAGGACCAATGTTATGTTGCGACGCAGGATGACGATCTGTCCGTGGTTCAACGGATCGTTTGCGTTCGCTATTCCTCGTTCAACTTAATGCACGAAGAGTCGTGATGTGATAAGAGATTTTAGAATGAGGTTAACACACCTTTTGTAACAATGTTTTAATGGTTAATATAAAACAATATATATACAATCGTAGAGTGTAGTGAGTGGTATTTGCTGTTTCTCGGTGAGTTCTGTCTGAGTTCTGTCTGAGTTCTGTCTGAGTTCTGTCTGAGTTCTGTCTGAGTTCTGTCCTGATGGATGTGTGTTAGCGTCGTTGTCGAGGAGGTTAAGGTTGGGATTGGCTGCTGATATTTTGGGGAAAGGTGCATTGTAAGAATTAGGATTGGTCGGTTGTGTTGTGAGGGTGGATCTGAAAATGGTCTTGAGGCGGAGCTTGAATGTTTAAATATTTTGGGAAATGTTGTTCGGTTAGGGCTAGCAGGTAATGGGTTTATTGCGGTGATGGGTACGTGATGTGCAGCTGTTGGAAAGGTCAAGTTTTTATGGGGCAATACTGGTCGCGAAGAGTGGTAATTGCCGAGCCTAAAAATGCTCGGCTGCTACGACCTTCTGGAGCTACCTGTGTTGGGGCTCAACAATCTGATTGACCTCGGCATCGCATTCGATCTTAAAAATATCCGGAATGTTCGTCAGATTGGTTTCAATCACTCGCGCAGTATTATCAATGGAAATCTTTCCCTTTTCTACAATTAGCTTTACCGTGTTCAAGAAATTTGTACCAATGATCAATTTGTGTTGAGTATGGTCATTCGGAATTACATGAACGCGAATGTCATACTCCTCATTGTCTATTTCGATTTTCACGCAAAGTTCTCCTAACGTTCTATGATTTCGCATGCCTACACCGTGAAAAACAATTTCCCTTCGTTTTAGCGAAGGAGTGCCTATTGCCATATACGCATCCGCCCGTATTAACGATATATCACTCCCTGTATCAATTAACGCGTTCAATTCATGGCCATTCACCATTACCTTTTTATAATACTTGCCACTTACGGAAAGCGTGTCTTCCCGTTCAAATTCCGCCACATTGCAAGAGTTCCCGTTTTTTGGTTTTGTAGGACAAACTGCTGACATATGCCCATATCCCCGACACTCAAAACATTTCACGCCCTTGTCCTTCGTAGGGCAGTCGTGAAATGAGTGGTTTCTGGATCCACAGCTAGGGCACCGTCTCACCTTCGTGCTGCTTGTTATGTCCATCCTGGCTGTTCCTTGGGTGCGATTCCTCCATTCGTACTGCCTCCGGTCATTGTACCCCGTTATCAATTTTGCAGGTAACTCCATGCGCACCTTGGCAAATGCAGCAAGCAGAGCTATTCGCGTGCCAAAACGTTGTATGTACGCTTGATTCCGCAACACGATGTCAGGAATACCAGCAACAATCTCGTTCACCATTTCGTCTTCCAGTATTGGTACACGATTCGCTGGCAGCACCTTATCATGATAGTACACGTAAAAGCTCTCATCATGCTTCCACACCCGCCGTTCGAATTTTTTCCGACGGTCCGCCTTGTCCATTTCATGACCAAACATCGCCCTTAACTCTTCACATAATTCCCCGGTGGACATCTGCAGGAATTCCGGCTTGGAATGCAGCAAATCTAGCGCCTTTCCTCTAAGTCTGGATCCCATCAAGATCCTACCTTCGTTTTCCGACAGATTATATGTTGACTTTAAGAGGTGCACCTGTGTTTCCCATCGATTGAAGGTGCCCTCACTTCCGTCGAAGTAACCTAACAATTCCGCCACCGCTACGACATTGGCTTTAGGGTTTTTTTTTTTTTTTTTTTTTCGTGGGGAAAATCTTCGAAAGACTCCCTCCCACCTCTTTGGGGAGAGGCGGGAGGGGTGTGTGGGATGCCCCGCGCCCATTATGACGGGCGCGGGACCTACCCACTAAAAACCCCACGGTGACCCTTCCGCACGATTTGGGAGGATACGACAAACGGTCCCCCCGGTAATCACCTTGTCTCATAGCGGCAGGACGAGGCCACTTCGTGCGAGCCCCAACTCGCAACCGCCCGCGACCCCGTTTCTACCCCTCGGCGACCGGCAGCCAATGGCCGCACCAGACCATCGAGGGCGCCGCTCCGTGCGCCGGACCCGGACATTAGGCACTGCCACCCCATCCGGGCCGACCCTGCGCCGCCTGGCGAGAGACGGGGGCCCCAATCAGGACCCCCCTCCCAGCCTGGGTCATGCGCCACGCCGAGGGGGCCGCCCGCGTCGCCTGACGCCCAGGTGACGCTCTCTCGCCACCAAACGAGCGCGAGCCTCAGCGCGCCGCTGACGCTCGCGCTACCTTCAATCGATCTCCTTCTGAAACATTACGATTTCGCAGAAGGAGGCCACGGCCTCCACTTATCCTCGCTGCCGAGCATGGCGCGCACCATGCCCGGCAGCGAGACATCCCGCCCGATGACGCCGATCAGGACACGGCGCTCACCCTCCCATGCAGCGCATACCTCGAGGGTATGTTCCGCCGTGTCCTGCTCAGCGTCACAATGGCAGCAACGCGCCGTCGGCTCCTTCCTGATCCGGCACAAGTATCTCCCGAAGCTGCCATGCCCCGGAGAACACCTGTGCCATCCTGTAAGTGAGGCTTCCATGGCCTCTGTCCAGCCACTCACATAGGAGTGGGCCGAACAGCCCCGACTGTCCGGTGCCCCGCGGTAGGCAGAGCCAACCGCTCTTGCCACGCGTGCACCACGAACTGCCGAGCCTGGCGCTTTCAACTCGCCCCAAGCAGGTTCCCGCACACCCGGGACCGCCTCACCTCGCGCGACGGTCGACGCGATGACGATACATCGTCGCGTGCGACCGCGCGAGGAGATTCATGGGCGGCATCCCGCAAGAACCGTCGCCGCCTCATGTGACACGGTCCGGTACCCGCCGGACGACCGCTTAGAGCCATCCGCCTCTGCACCCGACGCAGCATAGTCATGCCGCGCCGGGAGGCCGCCAGGTCGTCCGCCCAGACGGGGCCCGTATAGGGACCACCGACTGAACCATTGCCACATAGAGGCGGCGAACTCGGCCCGCCGGGCCCCCTAGGTTGGGCAGAATCCGGCCCAAAGCCCCGACCATCCTCTCCAGCCGGGGGACCAGGCAGCGGAAATGCTCCTCGAAACGCCAGTGGCTATCGAGGATCAGCCCCAGATACCTCATCTGGGGCTGATCCTCGATATTAGCCTCACCCACGCGAATCAGAGGGGGTGGCGGATCCTGCCGAGGTGAATGGAACGCTATCACCTCGGTCTTATGGGCCGCCACCGTCATCCCCATCCCTCTGATCCGGTCGACGACGCGTTGCGCCCCCTCCGCGAGACGCTTGGCCCTCCCCCAGTGCGCCCCGACGGCCAGCACCAGTGTGTCATCTGCATAACACACGGCGCTGACGCCGTTGGTGAGGTCGGCCCGCAACACTGCGTCGTACGCGATGTTCCACAGGAGTGGCCCGAGGACCGACCCCTGCGGAACCCCGCAGTACACCTCCCTCCGCATATGCCCATCCCGGCTTTGGCTTTAGGCTGCCCCGCATTTACCGTCGGCACCGGACTGACAGCCGCTTCACGGCACTGCATTTGCTGCATGAACACAATTTCACGACGGGCTAACTCGAGTTCGCGTTGCGTAAGCTCGTTTTCATGTCGTAAGAGCTCCATCTCGCGACTCATTTCTCGCTCTCGCGCGCACTAGGTGTCTGGTCGCTGGGAAGTGTGTACCAGGCTCTTTGTGCACGAATATCCGTCGCAAAGTTTTCCTGCCTATCACCCGCCGGGATCCCGCAATCTTCAGTCTCTTCGATCTCGTCACCGCGTGGCAGATCGAGGAGAAAAGGATCTGTCGTACCTTTCGCTTCCGTTAACCTCATCAATAATACCGCTTTCGTACCCTCCGTTGATAGGCCGAGCTTCCTCAACTCCTCTTTCAATTGCGCCACTTTCACATTTGCCACACTCATTATTCTCACTTTCGCGAACTTTTACCCACGTTACGCACTCCGATTTTCCAAAAAAAAATAAGAGAGATGAACTATTATTTTCTCTTCGTTTGGACGAGCCCCCAAGTTTGTAGAAATAGAGTGGAAGAGGGTAAAATGATGATCAATTTATTAGCTTTTTAAATACAATGTTTTTCCCAGCTCGGTCACCAAGACACTGTTTTTTCTTTTGTCCACGCACAATTCATCTTTTCGACATTCACATTCCTTCATCCTGCTCTTTACACTCGTGTTCTCTTTCTCTCATTCACTCTCTCCTTCTTACTCGCATACATTCATCTTGCTTCATTCACACCTGTCTCGGAAGGCCATGACCGTTTCCCGAATCTCGTTCATGTCATGGCTTCCGAACACCGCGATATCGATCCGTTTCGATCGTTCCCTTCCCACATAAGTGTTGTTATTCGTGCCCCGAGTACGTGTGCTCGAGACCTGCATTTCATCGTTCGCAGAAAAGGTATGTACATTTATGTAATATAAGTATATTTCATATTCTAACGACTTGCAATTAACGTTTTCAAGGATAGTTTTTCATACAACATTTAGTTTGCAGTTACACAAATTTCACAATGGCCGAAAAACGATACCAAAAATATAAATTTATAAAGAAACTGTAGCGGCCATTGTATAGCCACTACGCCCTTGCCAGAGTATGAATGGGAATGGAATGTAAGGATAGTTTTAAGCTTTCTATTTTTCCATTTTCCCAGGGTCTCGTGCGAGCCTGGTCGTCCTGTTAAACACTTGGCGACCAGAGCCGTGCGAGGCGTCTGTTTTCCCTCAAGGTTCGCCTGGACCTCGGACCACCCTGATCCGGGCCCGGCGAGCCTCTTGACTTTTATGACTCTCTTTCGCTAAACTTTTCCTACACTGAGTATTTTCCAGTTTCTGTTTTTCCGTCTTTCTGTCCTGTCTCTTTTTCTCTACCTTTGCTATTAGGGTAAGAAATTGTATATATTCAGGGGACGTGAGAAGAAAGACGCCCAGTCTATTTTAGACCCGAGTCTGGCTAAGACGTCGCGCGTTTGCGAAGCCAGTTTTAATAACTTTGACCTATGTGTGGCTACACCCCCGACACCCGCGAAATAAACTATTTAATAATTGTTGGGGTAGATTGAGGGTTGTCACTTGAACCTCCAGCCCCCTCAGAAACAAATGACTTTAAATTTGAATCAGAATCAGATTAGTCGCGACACAGTAGAAGAATCAATTGGAATCATACGAACTAATTCACAAACGATTAATGATCTCGTCTTATCTGATATGAATCAACCATTTGATTGTCAAATTACAAATAACACAAATTACACTACAGATGATACATGTACTGCTTTTCTGAAATTTGAAATTACTTACGTTTTTAAAAATATGGTCCCTAGAAAATAAAATCAATCATTCTCAACTAAATAGTTTATTAAAAGGCTTGAAGGACATTTTTCCTGAATATAAGATTCCACTCGATGCACGAACTGTATTAAAGACTAAGCGCTCATCAAACAATATTACAACAATTATTAGCGAAAAGAACACGATAGCTCAATATTGATATTTAGGTATAAAGGTACATTTATTAAGACTGTTACAAAATGCAAGTATTTTGACGGAGACTAAAGAAACATTTATGTTTCAATTAATTTTTAATGTCGATGGTATTCCACTTCCAACAAGTTCAAATAAACAGTTTTGGCCCATTTTATGCAAAATAGTACTGAAACATTGTACGGTGTCCCCTTTTCCAATAGCAATATATTATGGCGATGCAAAACCTAATTCCTTGACTGATTATTTAAATGATTTTATACATTAATTGAACTATTTTTTATAATATGGATTTTCTTTCGATTGTAATATTTTTTTAGTAACTGTTTTATGTTTTAACTGTGTTGCACCTGCGATAGCATTTTAAAAACATTAAAGGACATACGGGTTACAAAGGTTGCGAAAGATGTACAGAAACACCTACATATTACAAAAATCGAATTAGTTATATAAAACATGACGCTAGTGCTAGAACGCATTTCCATTTTGAAAATTTTCATGACTTTTCTCATCATCAAGATAATCAAAGGACACCTCTGTTAAATATAATTCAATTCGACATAATACAACATTTTTCTCTAGACTATATGCATTTATGTTGCTTAGGAGTAATGAAAAAATTACTCCGTCATTGGTGCAAGACACAGCTTAGAAAGTCAGATAAAAATAAACTATCAAAGAGAATAATATCTTCAGTCAAATATGTACCAAGTGAATTTAATCGTAAACCGCGACCCATATCGGAGCTATCAAGATTCAAAAGCTACAGAGTTCCGACTATTCCTTTTATACTTGGGACCCATTCTATTGAAACAAATTCTTCCAGATAATTATTATGATCACTTTTTGTTATTTCATGCCGCTATTAGAATTTTATTACATAACAAGTTATATCCAAACCCAGAGTGGTTAAACACAGCTCGGGGAATGCTATTTAAATTTGTAGATAATTGTGCAGGTCTCTACGGCAGAGAATTTTGTATATACAATATTCATAATTTAGTCCACATTTCAGACGACGTAGAAAATTTGAAATATTCTTTGGAGTAATTAAGTTGCTTCCCTTTTGAAAATTATTTAGGGAAGTTAGTAAGCATGCTGCGTAGATGGAATAAACCTTTAGCACAAATAATAAATAGATTATCGGAAAATGGAATACCTACAGTCACGGAAAATATTAATACCCAAATAAGGATTGCAACACACAATAATAAAAAAACAATACAACTTCCTAATTTTAAATTAAAAGCTTATGGATTTAGTGACCGCTATGTCTTCTTAAAAAATGGCCATGTCCTACAAGTCACAGAAATATTAGAAAACAAAATAGTTAGGAAATTATCAACGAAATTAAAAAATTTTTATAAACATCCTATTAAATTCAAAATAATAGGATTATTTAAATTTGATAAATTCGCTGATGAAATTGTATCTTATGAACTAAGTGAAATTTTGTACAAATCATTTGTAGTTAAATGCCATTCATATTTCGCAGCATATGAGCTGCTTCATCAATATAATTAATCTATATTTACTTACATTATTCTAAATTAGATATTAGCTGATGTATTTATTAGTTTATATTTTGAGGGATAGTTTCATATCATTTTTAAAATGTCACCAACGAGGAAATCGCGACACGACACTGTTTCAAGAAAGCGAATTATTTTCGAATCGTCCGACTCATCTGAATCGTCAAATGAAAGCCAACCAATTGAGCAATCGCACATGGAAACCCCAAGTAAGTCGGAAAATAAACAAAAATGTTGAATTTTTATTATAAATATAAAAATAGTAATTAATTGATCATATACTAAAATAATAAACTTAAGGTAATAATAATACTTTATGATATTCTACACAGATCTACATCGTGTAACGAAAAAGAACGAGGATCTTTTGGCAGCATTAAGTCGACAATACCTAGACTTAAAATACGACGTTAAGCAAGTTTCTAATAAATTAGAGAGGATAGAGAGGTTACTAAACGTCACGGTAACGGCTGGAAGCAACCAGTTAGCTGGAAGTAGCGAGATAGATACTAATTTTCTTAATCAATTGCCGTTAGGATCTATAAATAGCATCAATGAGTTCGATGCGATTATATCAGAACATACGGAAAAATTTAATTCGCTGGTATGTATTTGGAAATATAAACATTACTTGCATTTTTAGATCATTTCGAAATATATGAATTTTATGGTTTTACTTTATATGTGATTCATAGTATTTTTGTTTAGTAAATGGTTCATATTTATAATCTGTAATGTTGACATTAAATAAATAATAACATATATCTTTTAGGTACAACTGTTATATTTAGTCGGTGGAGACACCAATAGAAGAATTATTTATAATATGCTCCGCAAACTACTAACAAATGAAGCAGCGTCATATTATTCCGGGCAAGGACGGAAAAAAAAATTACCTTTCGTTAATTTAAAATTATATGATGCTGTAATGAGTAAGTACCTACACTTATATATTACTTTTGTATGTAGTATTTCATGAACTATACGTAATTCATATGTATTTTGTTTAATTTTTAATTTTAATTTTACAGCTGCCACAAGAAGAAGACAAAACGCAATTACGGAGGTAGAGATTCGACAATACGTGTCTTTATTTTTAGCAACAGCCAAGTATAGGATGTAATAAATAAATATGAATATATATATATATATACATATATATAAATAAATATAAATAAATACACATATATATAAATGCGTATTCATTATTATGTATCATTTGACCCGTTGCCTTTTTTCCCCAGCTTCCTGAACTTTCCTAAATTCAATTTTCATACCAAGTCACATACTTTGATTATAATAAAAAATCGTGAACACTAAAGTTCTATAAGATTCTGTTCACCTTCTTCCAAACTTTTGAAGTGTAGTATATCTATTTTGCGCCACTTTTATTATTAGACAAAATTGAAATGGTGGTGGCACAACCATTTCATTTAATGTTTGGAAGGAATTGAAACACACCAGTAAATTCAGATTATTACCGATGTTCAATGTCGTAGACGGGCGCACGCAATATACTATGCTATATTATTTTATTGCTTTTACTATTTATTATTTTATGCTATATTATTTTTATACTATATTACAAGAATATATTTTTTCACAATAAAAATATGTCATGTTATTGTTTGTAATGTTTTTGTTATTTAGCAAATATATTGTATGTGTTTCTATGCTTACGTACGATTCAAATACTTAAGAAGATATATATATATATATATACAGTGGCGGCCAACTACTTAAGACCGCTGGTTAGTTAAAGAAATAAACAGTGTTAATATTTTATTCATTGTATTTTTCGTATACTAAACTCATATGAAATATATTTTGAGTATGTTATACCATAATATCATAATAATTTTATTTACAACACAATAGACTGCAAATATTTTTAATATTTTCTCAGATTAGTCGTTATAACAGCGGACAACTACTTTAAGACCGATTTGTGTTTTTCATTTTTGCTGATTTTCACATTACATAGTTGCATCATATCCTTGAATAGTTACCATTACTGTTGACATGGTTGCGATGGATCACTGCATTCAAGATCGCAAACAACTGCTAATCAGTCAACAATCATGAGTCGAGAAGAAAGAACATACTCCAGAACTAAGAATTCAAATTAAATTATTGAGAGATGAGGGATACTCATTTTTCAGCAATTGCTACAAAATTAAATATTTCGAAGAAAAAGGCGTGTATACAGGCAATGCAATACATATCTAAGACAGGATCAGTTTGTAACGTGTCGCGTAAAGAAGGCCTCGTAATACAACAGTGCGAGAAGATCGCATTCTTCACCGCATCTCTGAAGCGGATCGTTACAAAACAGCCGGACAAGTTCTCAATGAATCTGGTGTCGAAATTATCAGGAAAATTAGTGTTCGAACAGTGCGAAGAAGATTAAACGAATTTAATCTTATGGGTCAAATGTCGCTCAAGAAGCCACTCATTTCCAAACGAAACCGAAAGCTTCGTTTACAGTTCGCTAAGAATCATCGCAACTGGACAATAGCAGACTGGTCAAAAGTTGTTTTTACCGATGGAGTCAAGTTTAATAGAATGGGATCAGATGGCAAATTGTATGTTCGACGTCGTATCAACGAGGAATTTTCACCAAAATGCATAAAATCAACCGTGAAAGGTGGAGGAGGTTCAGTGAACGTTTGGGGAGCGTTTACGTTACAAGGTGTTGGCCCAATTCATAGAATTGGGAGGAATAATGGATCAATACATAAATACATTGATATATTAAATGAGGTATTGCTCCCATTTACAAGAAATCAAATGCCAGATAACTGGATTTTGCAAGCCGACAATGACCCGAAACACACAGCCCGTAGGGTTAAACCATTTTTATGTCAGCAAAATGTAAACATTTTACCATGGCCCTCTCAATCTCAATACCTCAATCCTATTGAGATGATATGGATTGATGTGGAGAAACATGTAAAATATAAAAAGCCCAAACATTTAAATGAATTGTACGCTGTTATTCAAGAAGGGTGGAATATTCCAGTGGAGCGTTGTCGCCGTTTAATTGAGTCTATGCCAAGAAGTTGTGAAGAAATGATACGACAAAAAGGGAGTGCAACGCGTTACTAACTATTCGCTAAGTTTTATTCTTCCGCAATTAATAAGTTTCATTAATTTGACCTGTATTTATAGTATTAGTCTGATTTGGTCTTAAGTAGTTGTTCGCTGTCATAACGACCTAATTTGAGAAAATGTTAAAAATATTTGCAGTCTATTGTGTTGTAAATAAAATTATTTGCTGATATTATTGTATAACATACTTCAAAATATATTTCATATGAGTTTAGTATACGAAAAATACAATGAATAAAATATTAACACTGTTTATTTCTTTAACTAACCAGCGGTCTTAAGTAGCTGGCCGCCACTGTATATATATATATCTTTGTCGTTAATATACTAATAATCATTAAAAAAAAGTAGTTTTATTGTTACCTAAATATTTTTTTAACAAGAGTCTATCTCTTCGAATAATTACATGATTTGATATCATTTGAGCCTTTATAAGAATAAAAAGTTACGAATGAAACAATGTAGGTTCACATGGCTCAGCGAGGAAGCACATCATCAAGTAAACGTAAGTCCCGAGTTCGAATCCCGTAACTGCATAAAAATTTCTGAATTATAATAAGGTCCTTTCGAAGATAAAATGGAATATTCCCTTGAGGGGGCTGGAGGTTCAAGTGGCAACCCTCAATCTACCCCAACAATTATTAAATAGTTTATTTCGCGGGTGTCGGGGGTGTAGCCACACGTAGGTCAAAGTTATTAAAACTGGCTTCGCAAACGCGCGACGTCTTAGCCAGACTCGGGTCTAAAATAGACTGGGCGTCTTTCTTCTCACGTCCCCTGAATATATACAATTTCTTACCCTAATAGCAAAGGTAGAGAAAAAGAGACAGGACAGAAAGACGGAAAAACGAAACTGGAAAATACTCAGTGTAGGAAAAGTTTAGCGAAAGAGAGTCATAAAAGTCAAGAGGCTCGCCGGGCCCGGATCAGGGTGGTCCGAGGTCCAGGCGAACCTTGAGGGAAAAC
The DNA here is from genome assembly GCA_030068185.1 of Colletes collaris. NCBI lineage: Eukaryota > Metazoa > Arthropoda > Insecta > Hymenoptera > Colletidae > Colletes > Colletes collaris. The sequence goes on along the minus strand of JASGYR010000047.1, from coordinate 122,933 downwards.
AGACGCCTCGCACGGCTCTGGTCGCCAAGTGTTTAACAGGACGACCAGGCTCGCATGAGACCCTGGGAATATGGAAAAATAGAAAGCTTAAAACTATCCTTACATTCCATTCCCATTCATACTCTGGCAAGGGCGTAGTAGCTATACAATGGCCGCTACACCCTCAAGCAGTGCATAGAAAGATATATATGGATAGTATTTAATTTTTGTTCTAACTTTTTCTTCAGTTTGAAGATTTTATTAAATGTTATTTGAATATTGAATTTATATTTTTCAAATGTTATATTCACATTTTTTTAATATTTACTTTATATTTTTTAAATATCTAGTTTATAGTCTCTGAATATTTAGCTTATATTTTTTAAAAGTCTCGTATATATTCTCTGAATATTTAGCTAATATTTTTTAAATATCTATTTTATATTCTCCGAATATTTAGCTTATATGTTCTAAACATTCAATTTATATTTCTTGAACATGTATACAATATTACATCTAATATTTATCTAATATGAAAAAGTGTGGCTCAAAAAATATTTTTCCAGTATTCGAAAAAAATATATATCCAATATTTTTGTGCTACTAGGGTACTTTCTCGACCAAATACCGATCATTGCGCAGTACACGCGTGATTTGATACAGGCCTAAATATTTATGCGCGAACTTTAAACCTGGTCCTGATTGTGTCCTTTTAATAGCGACCAAGTCTCCCTCTTGATACTGATGAGCCTCTTTACGATTCCGGCTAAAACTACGCCGATTTTCCTGTTGGATTTTCAAAATGTTGCTTTTTGCTTGTCGTCTCAATTGGTCTCGATTTTCTTGAAATAGTTCGTTCCACTCGTTGCTTATTATTTCTCGGACCTCGGGATTGTTCTTCAACCTCATATCAGTCCCGAATAGGAACTTAAAAGGTGTAGTGCCGATACTGCGGTAAGGAGTCGCATTCAGGTAGTTTTGGCATACGTCTAGGTACCTGTGCCACTCATCAGGTTTTGGTGCGGCTAATTTAGTTAAGACAGGAATGATCCTGGCCATTCGCTCTTGGCATACCCGTCGTGATAAGGCCAGCTTCAATGTTTTCTTCTCTGCAGTACTCCTGAAACTCTGCCGAAGTAAATGCAGTTCCACGGTCTGAAATAATCTTCCGGGGATTGCCAAAAATTGTCGCTTGTTTTTTTAAGTGGTTGACGACCTCTCCAGTGCCGGTAGATTTTGTAGTATAAAGCCACACAAAAGAAAATCCATCTATTACTACGAATATGTGTTTATAATTCTTCCGAGTTGAGGGGAGAGGTCCTAAGTGGTCAACGTGGTACACATCTAACGGAACGTCTCCTTTGTCGATAGGATATAATAGTCCGTCTCGTTTTCCAGACTTCCGTTCAGCTAAAATACACGCAATGCAATTCTGAATCACTTTTTCCACCTTAGGTCTTAGACCTTTGAACCAATAGTCTTTTCTAACAAGGGTCACGGTTTTACCACTAGAGAAGTGTCCGTTCTCATGTAACTGTCTTATTATTTGATTTTGCATAGCGCGCGGCACCACTATGCGAACATCATCGTCAATCACCTTAAACAAAAATCCGTTTCTTATTACGTAGTCGCCACCATTATTTTGTGCACCGTTCACAGAATCCATTATTTCAGATAATTCTTTGTCCGCACATTGCGCTTTTCGCAATCTCACAAGCACACTAGTCTCGCACTCATTAACAAGCATACACACCGGAACAGGCTTTCTTTTTTTATTGAGCGATGTTCAATAGTATAATTGAACTCCTCTAACAATAATGCCCACCTTGCAACTCGAACACATAAGTCTCTTTTTTTCATAGTAAGAGTAAACGCACGACAATCGGATACTATTCTAAATGGTATCCCTAAAAGATAAACTCTAAACTTATGTAACGCTTTAACTATAGCTAATATCTCTAATTCATAACTAATGTATCGCGATTCTGCCTCTGATGTTTTCCAACTCGCATAATATGTTGGATGGTAACGTTGATCGACATCGTCCTTCTGTAACAGGATGGCACCGAGCCCGACACTCGACGCATCCGTATGGAGCTCTGTTTTCGCACCCACGCGGTATAATTTTAAAACCAGCTCCTTGCTCAATGCAATTTTCAACTGTTGAAACGCTAGCATGTGTTTTTCATTTAGTTCAAATTTTACGTCTTTTCTCAACAAGCTCGACAAAGGTTGGGCTATGGTTGAATATTGTGGAATAAATTTTCGAAAATACAGTGAAAACTCGATAAATGTCCTCAAGAGCTGTTCCATAAATGATACATTTTTATCCCCACCACTAGGGGGATCCCCCTTGAACCAGTGAGGCGAAGTGTAACCGGAGACGTAGCGGCTTTCTTTAAAAATCTTTATTGCCTTCGTCATCTTAGTTTAAATGTCCCTGTCAGTGTGACCACACTACTGTACAAGAAGAAAGTTTTTATTTTTTACTTTTTTTTAATAAAAATTTTACTATCATGTGGGGAAGATTTTTCTAATTAAAATGAGACTAAACACGATATAAATCGGCCAATATTTGTTACCATAATATTGAATTAAATATTGTGTACTCGTATCTTCTCACGGTCAGTGGATAGTACATTTATCGAACAGAGGTAGCTAACGAAACCTCCTATCTCATAAGTGTTGCAGTTTTTGATCACTTACGGAACGGTGGAAGCGTTCCGTTTGAAAATAGCTACCTCCCATTCGATAAATGTAGCCAGCACCTCGATGCGTCGTTCTTTGATATTTCCGAACATAGAAAAGGACAGCACAAGAAGGATAAATAAAGAGAGAAAGACTCGCAAGTACAATATTTAATTCAATATTATGCTACCAAATATTGACCGATTTATATCGTGTTTAGCCTCATTTTAATCAGAGAAATCTCCCCAACATGATAGTGAAATTTTTATTAACAAAAAGTAAAAAATAAAAAACTTTCTTCTGTGCAGTAGTGTGGTCACACTGACGCGGATATTTAAACTGGGGCGATAAATCCGAGTTTCAGTCCCTCTTTCTTCTTTAGCTACTGACTCTTTCTACGTTCGAAGCGTCGGCAAACTACAATCAAATTCGAAAGACGATTCACCTATTCCGTAAGTGTTGCTGACCGGACCCGGAGTAGCGACATTTATCGAGTTTTCACTGTACCCAGTTAATCCTAAGAAGCTCTGTACGTCTCTAACACTTTTTACTAATGGAAAATTCATAACAGCTATTGTCTTACGCTTCGACGGACGTACGTGACCATCCTCAATTATGTGACCTAGATATTCTATGCTACGCTGAAGAAAACGACATTTCTTCCAATTTACTCGCAATCCATAATCACTTGCAATACACAATATCTCACACAATCTCGATACGTCTTCATTTTCGTCACTCGCAGGAATAATTAAATCGTCTATATACGTCAAAACAACACCTGTCTGTATCGGGTTACGAAATATGCTATTGATATATTTCTGAAAGATAGCTGGAGAATTACAGAGGCCAAATGGGGTTCTTAAAAATACAAAATGCCCATCAGGTACTATAAATGCGATGTATTTACAACTATTTTCCTCAATCGGAACGTGAAAAAAACCATCTTTTAAGTCAAGGGTACTAAATATCGTCGCGCCCTGTAATCGATCCAGCTGATCCTCTATCAATGGAAGCGGGTAACGATCTTTACATACTTTCTTATTAAGCAATCTATAATCTATACACAAACGCATTCCATTATCTTTCTTTTTCACAAGTACAATCGGACTAGCGTATTCCGACGTACTTTCCCGCACTACATATTCCTTGTTGCATCCATTCATCTATCTGCTTGTTAACTATTTCTCTTTGCACTGGAGCTAATCTACGTGGAGGTTGATATATAGGTATATCATCTTTCAATACAATTTCCATTTTAATGTTAGACTCTTTAATGGTTTTAGGCTCATAATTATTTATTATATATTCTATCTCTTGTTTAACGGTATCATTTTTAATATGCTGCAAATCTATTACAGAATCAGTTATATTGTTCTCGGACTCATCGAAAGTATCTATGCAAAATATTTCCGGTACATCATAAGAATTTGTTACTTTATTATCGCGTTTTGAAACCTCAACACTTTTGCCGTCTAACATTAATTTAGCCTCTTGCAACAACTCCGAGCCAATCAAAAAATTATGTCTTAAATATTCATCCGGTACCACGTGAATTAAAAATCGGAAAATATTTTTATCACTTAGTACGTCCGAGTAAAAACTGCCTAAAGTAGTGACCTTACTTAAACCGAATCCTTTACAAGATATTTCTGTACCGTGTAAAATCGGGCATCCTAACCTAATATATTGCTCGGCCTTCATTAGGTGTAAATCGCTGCTCATATCCATGAACGCTACTACCTGCTTACGTAACAATATTACCGGCTTGTATATTTTATTGTCCCGAACGGCCACTGCCGTATATTCATTTACCTGCTTATCCTGCCCCTTCTTACAATCTACGGCTCTGTGCCCAAAATCTCGGCAGGCGAAACATCTCGGACCTTTGCTTTTAACAGGGCAGTCTACACCTCGATGGTTCCACTCACCGCAATTGAAACATCGTAGTTGGCTATTCGGCACTTCTTTAACGTCTTGTTTTACTGTCTTCATCGGTAACCACTTATTTTCTTTTGGCTTGGTCGCTGGGTTGAACGGCAACGATCTTCCTTGCAAAGAAGTCCTGTTAAATGCTGCTAGCAGTCCCCCCTTAGTTGCGATCTTCTGTACTCGTGCCAGATCTCTTAATCCTCGATCAGGTATTCCTTCTATGATATACTCTATAATTTCCGTGTCACTAATTGGTACGCGGTTTCCTAAAATAACTTTTTGATGCACGTATTCGCTGAACGTTTCTTCTTTCCTCCAAACGCGTGCCTCAAAACGTCGTCTCATCTCAAGAACGCTCCCAGGATGGTAAAACATTTCTTGCAAATTCCTCAGTAGTTCTTCTACCGACATCGCAATATGCTCAGGCTTCGAATGTAACCACTCAAGTGCATTACCCTTCAGTCGCGATCCCATTAACAGTTTGGTCATATCATCCGTCAGTTGATACGTCATTTTCAGTGTTTGAACTTGCCGCTCCCACGTGACGAATGTACTGCTGCTCCCATCAAAATAACTTAATAAATCCGCAATGGCAGAAATATTTACCGGTGGCGGTCGTCTTTGCCCCGTCGGTACGCTTGCAGATTCTCCTGCCTCACCTCTATCGAGATTAAGCCTTTGCATTTCTCGAAGTAAACCAATTTGCTGACGAGCTAATTCAAGCTCTCGCTCTACCAACTGTTTTTCCCTTTGCGAAAGTTCAATTTCTCGTCGCATCTGTGCCATATCACTTGCGCATCCTGAACCATTCTCACTCGCAATTTCTTCAACCGCGCCGTCTGTACCAGGTATGTAAATATGAAACCGGAATTTTTTTACAGAAAATACACGTTTATTGTATAAAAATGGTCAAAAATACTTTATTTGAAGTATTGTCCATCACTAGCAATACATTTTTCCCATCTCTCTGACAATTTGTGGATGCCACGCCAAAAAAACTGTTCCTCTTTTGAGGCAATCCAATCATCGAGCCATTGTCGTACATTTTCGTAAGACGTGAAGTGCTGCTCGGCTAGTGTGTGTCCCATCGATGCAAATAAGTAATAATCAGATGGAGCCAAGTCTGGTGAGTAAGCCGCGTGCAAAAGTATTTCCCAACTAAACGCCTCAATCGTTTCCTTCACCAGTTTTGCAGTATGTGATGGTGCATTATCATGAAGTAAAATCATTTTGTGTTGCCTCTTTTGATATTCTGGTCGATTTTCACGCAAAGCTTGATTCAAATCGATCATTTGTTGTTGGTAGTGTTTGGTATCAACGGTTTCGCCAGGTTTTAGCAACTCATAATAGATCACACCTTTCTAATCCCACCAAACACAGAGCATTGTCTTGCGCCCATAGCGATTTGGCCTTGCAGTCGATGTCGATGGTTCGCCTGGAGTTACCCATGATCTTTTAGGCTTAGGATTCTCGAAATATATCCACTTTTCATCGCCAGTCACAATTCGATGGAGAAATGACTTTCTTTTGTACCTGGTGAGCAGCATTTCGCAAGTGGTTTTTCGGTTTTCCTGCTGTCTTTGATTCAGTTCATGTGAAACCCATTTTCACATCTTCTGGATCTTTCTCATGGCTTTCAAATGTATGGAGACGGCTTCTTGCGTCACGTTTAATTGATTCGCGAGTTGTTGTTGCGTTTGAGCATCATCCTCATCCAACAATGATTGCAACTCGCAGTCTTCAAACTTTTTCGGTGGTCTTCCACGTTCTTCGTTTCTCACTTAAAAATCGCCATTTTTGAATTTTCCAAACCATGCAAAGCACTGTGATTTGCCAAGAACATGCTCACTGTAAGCTTCGACGAGCATTCGATGCGATTCTGCAGCGGTTTTCTTCAAATGATAACAGAAAATCAATGCTGTCCGCAAATCGTAGTTTTCAGGCACTAGATTCGACGTGTTCAACGCTATTAAAAACTCTGCTATTGTATGAAACTTGTATTGTTGTGAGTTGCAAATCCTTATCACATGTCAAAACAAAAAAATGGTGTCAATGAAACGGTCTGAAGGTAACAACATTAACAGCTTGCGCCACGTATGGGGAAATTCCGGTTTCATATTTACAGACCTGGTACACACTTTTAACCATTCGCCGGTCGGATCGGCCTCATGCAGACGCTGAATCAGTTCCGCCTTCAAACCAGAAATTGAAAGTCCCTTTTCTCGTAATTTTTCTTTCAATTCTGCGATTCAGAAATCACTTGGATCCCTCCTTACTGAAGCCATTTTATTGACCACCACAACTATAAATTGCCACTTTCAACACTAGTCCTCGCAGTATTCACTCTACACTTACACCTCAGCCCTTTTAAGTAAACTCTGTTCTCAAAATACTTTACTAACAACTCTCTAGTTGCACAATTTCGGAATGTTCACACTAGGCGTTTTCCTATGACTCGGTTTAAATTCTAATCCCGGCTGAGCCCCCAATTTGTAAGAAATAAAATTAAAATGTAGATAAAGAACGTTAAATTTATTTAAACATATAACAAAACAAAGATAATAACTACGCGCTACGTCTCAACTCTCGTGTCGTCTCTTCGACGACTCGCTCGACTCTGCCTTTTTTCAGGGCCAGCCACGCGCGCCTTTCAAACGAACGACGCCACATGCAACATTGTCGCCATCGATATCGACACCACTTTCACGAACAATCATTCGATTCCAAGCATTCGTTACGCACTCATACCACTCATGATTCACACACACACACACACACACACACCACACTCTGATGTTTTCATATTTTTACGGGAAACGAATAGATTAAAATCATCAGCAAATAGGGTACATTTAACTGGAGCCTTAATGATATTAGAAATTTCGTTTATTGCCAGATGAAAGAACGTAACACTCAGTACAGATCCTTGAGGAACACCATTATTAATTAATGTTTTTTCAGACAAAGTACTATTGATACGAACTTGAATGGGCCGAGATTTAAGAAAGTTGATCGTAAATTATAAAATATTTCCGTTTAGCTTGAAGTTTCTCATTATACTGATGATTTTATCCCTCCAGACCATGTCATACGCCTTTTCAATGTCGAGGCAGACTGCAATAAGATGATGTCTATTCGCAAGTGTGAAAAATGCATAGATATGGGGAATCGCGTTCCTTTATTTTTTGGCAACGCCGCTGCGGGCCCTTCCCCCCGGCGAGACGAGAGGCCGAGGCCGTGGCGATGGGCAGTTGGAGAATCGCAGCCGACGTGTTACAGGCAAATAAATAAAGTGTTTTTCTCCTCAAATAACGGCTGTTTTTCCCTCTGTGGTTACCTATCGCCGACCGCGGTCCTATTTTAAACATCTGGCGACCGTGACAGGACGTGGTCGAGGATAATTTTTATCGTGTCAAAGGTATTTGTTCGGAATAAGGGTCATTCCATGCGAAATCGGACACTTTTCGGAGTACCATGTCGGATTTTGTTCTACTTTGAATATGTTGTAGTCTTTAGTGATATATAAACGTATCTCGAAGGATTTTTAAAAATTTTAAAAATTGTTGGTTTTACATCTGTTTGAAATATAGAGCTCCCTTTTTTTCAATAAATAATAGCTGCTAAAGTAAAGAAGTTATAAAAATGAAATTTTAGGTACTTGTAGCTGACCCATGGGAGTATCAAATAAAAATTATTTCAATTAATAAAAAAATTTTTTTGACTATTTATTTTGCAATTGTTTACAACAAATGTCATTTTTTATAGCGGGGACATATTTAAAAATGTGAAAAAAAATGGGCATATAGTCCTGTTTGTCCCCTTCACGGACCAAGTTTTAAAAATACGGACACTTTAAAATTGGCCTTATAAAAATTAATTGAATGGAACGCTGCGTCGCGTCGTGGCACGCTGGCTCGACCGGCCAAGTCACGCAGTGCCTGCAACCGCCAAGCGCCTATACCTGCTATTGTTATACATAGGGTGTTGGACTGTTTGAGACAATTTCAGGCAAAGTCCCGGCGAACGAGCGAAAGGACGCTGGAAGCACAGCCGTCTCAATGTTTATGTCAGAAGCGAAAATATCCGAACTGTGGAGTTTAGACTTTTTAGGCATAAGAGATCCGATCGAAAAATCTGATAGGTTTTTAAGAGAACAAATAGTAAAAGACCATTTTTTGAAAACGGTTCGATTTCAAGAGAACGGCCGTTATTCGGTAGATTTACCGTGGATGGAAGGCCACGCCCCTTTGTCGGATAATTTCAATTTAGCGAAAAACAAGAGTAGAAAAACCGCGAGGAAATTAAAAATCGAGAAATCGTTTGATAACTATACCAAAGTGTTTGAAGAATGGCGCGATGAAGAAATCATAGAGTTAGTATCGAAAGTTGAATTGAACATGATATCGCATTATTTACCTAATCGCCCGGTTATAAAAGTAGGGAGTACAACGGAAATACGACCGATTTTTGACGCTTCCGCTGCCGAGAAGGGCAAACCCTCGTTGAATAACTGTCTTGAGAAGGGACCTAATCTCATTGAGTTAATTCCAGCCGCTTTGCTTAGATTCCAGGAACACGAAATTGCACTTTTGGCAGACATTCGGAAAGCCTTTTTGCAAATCGAAATTAATAAGAAAGATAGAGATTTTTTGAGATTTCTGTGGTTTGAAGACGGAGAACTTAAGTCATTCCGGCATAGACGGGTCGTTTTTGGCCTCACTTGTAGCCCGTTCTTGTTAGGAGCCGTGCTTGAATTGCATCTGTCAAACGTCTTGCAAAATATAACAAATAGGAAATGGTCAAGGGACACAATTGGAAAATTGGCCAAGTCATTTTACGTAGATAATTGGCTTACAAGTGTCAGATCGTCGGAAGAGTTAGATTTGTTTATATCAACAGCAAAAGAAGTTATGAAAAAAGGAAGTTTTGACTTACGAGGGTGGGAGTATACCCACGACTTTAGCGAAAAACAAACGACTTTAGTGCTCGGTCTTTTATTTAATAAAACACAAGATACTCTTTCGATTAACCCAGCAGTTTTGAAAAAATCTAATGTAGGCCTAATTAGTAAAAGAGCGATTTTATCTATGGCGCACCGAGTGTTTGACCCAATGGGATTTACTTCCGCAGTAACGTTGTTACCTAAATTATTATTAAAAGAGTTATGGAAAATCAAGACGGAATGGGATTCACCGGTCGATAGCGAAACTCAGCAGAAGTTCATTAATTGGCTTGAACAATTATGTTATTTGAAGGAGATAGCTATCCCTCGAAAACTCGGCACTGGAGACGTTTCTCTCCACACGTTTTGCGATGCGAGCCAAGTTGCGTATGCCACGGTATCATTTTTACGCGTAGAAAATGAAAAGGGTGTCGAACTGCGTTTCATAGCGGCAAAAACAAGGATAGCTCCAGAGAAAGCGACTATTCCACGCTTAGAGCTTTTGGCTGCTTCAATCGGGAGCCGACAAACGCGCGAAATTATAGAGGCTCTAGAATACGATAAGGTACCGGTCTTTTATTGGTCTGATTCGACGACAGTATTAGCTTGGCTGAATCGAGATAGTCAATGGGAGGTGTTTTCGTTTGGAATCGTGTTCGTGAGATTCGAAATCTGTCAAAGTCCGGAAAGTGGCGATATGTGCCAGGAGAAATGAACCCTGCGGACCTTCCCTCACGTGGTTGTCGTGCGAAGGAACGGCTCGACTCTCGCTGGTGGGAAGGGCCTGAATTTTTCATTTTTATATCCTATTGTTTTAGATTATAAGGATAAGGTAGTCGAATTGTTGATCCGAGAGACACATGAAAACATGTGTCATGCAGGTGTACAAAGCGTGATGTATCAACTGCGAGAAAGATTCTGGATCTTAAAAGCAAGAAAAACGATTCGGACTGTCATAGAGAAGTGCGTCACATGTAAGCGATTCGGCGCTAAGGCAATGCAGGTATGTAGATCCAGCCCCCCTGCCACTACATCGTGTTAAGGATGCTGCAGTGTTTGAGATAACGGGAGTTGATTTTGCCGGACCATTGATTTTACGCGGACGGCAGAAGGCTTGGATCTGCTTGTATACCTGTGCAGTGTATCGGGCGGTACACCTTGAACTCGTGACATCCTTGTCGACACTAGAATTTTGGGCAGCTTTCGTCGTTTTATTGGACGTCGCGGAAGGCCTGTTATTATGTACAGCGATAATGGGTCAAATTTTGTAGGCGCGAACAATTTACTTGAGGATGTGAACTGGGATACCATTTCTCAGTATAGCTGCGCGCAACGTATCGAGTGGCGATTTAATCCACCTACCGCCGCGTGGTGGGGTGGATGGTGGGAGCGACTAATGCTTAAGAATATTTTGCGGAAAGTTTTAGGAAAATCATGCCTCACGTATGAGGAGATGTGTACGGTGTTATACGATTGTGAAAACACTTTGAATTCTCGCCCTTTGACGTACCTCTCCGACGAAACGAATGACTTAAAACCACTGACACCAGCTATGTTTTTACGCGATGTAAAAGAGTCAGAAACACCCGATCTTGATATAATTAATCAAGTTGATCTCAAGTCTAGGTACAAGTATAAGCAAGAATTAATGGGACACTTAAGACGTCGTTTTCGCAAGGAATATCTAAGCCAACTTGTAATGAAAACTCGCACTAAAGAATCACGTGAACTTAAGAAGGGTGATGTCGTTCTCGTAGGCGATGACAACCGTAAGCGGCTAGATTGGCCTTTGGCCCGTATTGAAGAGCTGATCGAAGGTAGGGACAACAAATGTCGGGTAGCTGTTGTGAAAATGAGCACAGGAAAATTCAAGCGACCGGTGCAACGCATGTACCCGCTTGAAATTTCTGAGTATATGGACGACAGTAATGATCTTCGAGAAAAGGCGAAAACGAAGGTCAAATGTGAAGCTGTCAAAGAGAAATCGGTTTGTAGTGAGATGAATGAAAATTGCGCTGGTACGGAGAATAGAACACGAAGCGGGCGTATCGTGAAAAAACCAGACCGGTATCAATCTTGAACATCTGTAGCACGGAAAGAATGGTGTGTTGAGTCAAGGACTCAAGGTGGGAGGATGTGAAAAATGCATAGATATGGGGAATCGCGTTCCTTTATTTTTTGGCAACGCCGCTGCGGGCCCTTCCCCCCGGCGAGACGAGAGGCCGAGGCCGTGGCGATGGGCAGTTGGAGAATCGAAGCCGACGTGTTACAGGCAAATAAATAAAGTGTTTTTCTCCTCAAATAACGGCTGTTTTTCCCCTGTGGTTACCTATCGCCGACCGCGGTCCTATTTTAAACAGCAAGAGCTTCACAAATGCTGGATTCCAAGGTGACAAGAGTGTTCAATGTACTACGACGATGCCTAAACCCACTTTGGTGGATAGACGCTTATTTATAATTCTTTCCATTAATTTGCATAGACAACACGTTAAAGCGATAGGTCTATAGCTTTCAATGTGGTTTCTAATTTTGTCCAGCTTGGGAATTGGCACTACAATCGCTTCACTTTATTGCTTTGGAAAGACGCTATTACACCATATGCAATTAAATAGGTCTAATAGGTAATTTAGTGCTTTTGTGAAGAGTTTCTTAATGAAAATATTCGGTAACTTGTCAGGCCCGGGACTGGAGGCCCGCGACAAAACTATAAGACACCTGCGATTTCAGCTAATATTTTATTAATATTAATTTTTCGTGAAAGTTTTCGTTATTAATCCGAAGAATCAACTAAAATACATGCATTTCCATAGCGGCATTATTATTAAATTAGATTGAAAAAAGTTTCATTAAAATCTTTAATTTTTGATAAAATAAGGTGCGACAAAACTATAAGACAATGTATATTATAAGTACGCAAAAGTGGGTGGAAGTTAATGAAAGCAAACTTTTTTCTATTTATTAGTAATGTGTTGTACCACCTTTATTTTTTATAATTTCAATTAATCGCCGTGGTATCGATTTATATAAATTTTTTATCTGATCTTGATTTAATTTGGACCATTCTTCTTTAATACAAGCTTTCAACTCTTCTACCGTCAAAAACTGTTTCCCATTTCCATACACAGCACGTGCTAACATTGTGTCCTTTACTGGTTCCACGACCGTGAATTTGGTAAAGCCACCCACAAGCCGCCCGTCATGGTCGACGTGCAGAGTTTGAGGGCACCGGCGTCTTCTTAATGGGGTACAGTGCGCCTTGTTTCCGTCCTGCGGCCCGCTTGTAGTACGTGCAATTCAGGCACGCCTTCACGTACTTCGTCACAAACGCATTGATTCCTGCAAACTAGTAATTTCCCCGAATGCGTCGAAGTGTCTTCTCGGGCCTCAAATGCTCTGCGTCGTCGTGACACAGTCTACAAATTTGGAAACGCGCTGCACGTGACACCACCCAGGGCGCCTTTCCATCTTCCAGACGTCTGCAGACTCTGCCTTTCTTCAAGACATAGCTCGCAAAATATTGTACGTTAAAATTTTCGGCACCCGTTCCAATTGCTCGTCCTGCATTTGGACTACCAGAGCCCAATCAGCTTCGGTGTTATTAACGGGGTACACGTCAACCGTTGGTATCGGATTGCGGCTCAATGCACCCACGTGTTGCATCGCCGAGCCCGACCGATACTCGATGTCGAGTTCGAAGTCTTGCACTTTCAACCACCACCGCCCGATCCTGGGAATCAAGTCCTTCTTCGTAAACGTTGTACGCAACGCATTACAATCCGTAACGACCGTAAAGTGCATTCCAAGCAGGTAGACTCAAGAATACCGTAACGCGAGCACAACCGCCATAGTTTCCAGCTCGTACAAATGGTATTTCCGTTGATCGACCGTGGTTTGTTTGCTGAAATATGCGACTACCTGCCGCGTCTCATCGGTCAAGCACTGGAACAATATCGCCCCTAGGCCCAAGGAACTGGCATCTGTGTGCAATTCCGTTCGCTTTGCACTGTCGAAAATAGCCAGAATCGGTCTTGTTTGTACGCGTAACTAATTGCGCGTTTGCCTTTTTGTACGCGTACCTCACACGCCTACTTAAAATTGTGTGAGTAGTTAGGGTGCTTACAGAAGCAAAGACGATGTTTGTTCGTTAAGTCTTTATTTGAATACTAGTAGATGGCGAGACTCTTGGTGTGTACTCTGAAGGAGCGTTGATTGATTTCTGTCTAACGGAGGTATCTTTTCGCACTTTTCGACTCGGTGAAGTTGTGGTTGGTTGGTTTCATCAGTGAAAAGGGCGAGATGGATGGCTTCTTATTGGTGGTGCTTGGGAGGAGGGTGTATCAGGAATGTTCTTGAGGCGTGTCTTGAATGTTTAAATATTTTTGGGAAAATGTTTGTCGTTGGGGCAGGTATGGTTTATTGGGGGTGTTTGCACGTGAGGTGCAGCTGTCGAGGAGTCTACGTTTATGGGGACGGTTTTAGTCGCGAAAATACTTAATTGCCTTGCTTCTATGGTCTGCTTACGGCGACCTTTTCCCAGCTACCTGCGTTGGACGCAAATGTTCGGTGTTATAGAATATCCCGTTCTTAAAAAGATTTCGATTCGAGACAGGTCTTGTCGTCAACATTTGCTTTACGGTACGTACAGCCCTCTTTTGCTCCTTACCTCAGGCCTATGGCACGTGCTTCTTTGTCAATGCAGTTAAAGGAGTGACCAGGCTTGTGTACCCCTTGACGAATTTCCTGAAATGGCATTTTCAGTCAATTCGTGTGGTAGCCATTTTCCCTCCTTTTGGATCTTTCCCATTGCATTGTAAACGTCTGGAAAAAGTTGATTCATCAACTGCTAAGCTGTCTGAAAGTTCTTTGAGAGTTTGAGCTGGGTTTTCGTCTAATAAGTCTTGCAATTCATTGTGTTTAAATATCGTCTGAGTCCGAGACGTAAAATCTCGGCCGCGATGCCCGCATCTATTATGAATTCGCGTAATTCTGGAAGGTTCTGCTGACGGAGAATTTTTTCTTCATCAGATTAGTATACCGCGGCCATTTTCGTGTTTTTGCTAGCTAGCTTCACTGGAAATCTCGATTCTGAGAACAAATTCCAGAAATCGTGTTGTTAGCGCCGAGAGAGAGAGAAAATCAATTTATCGAATCGAGATCGACAGCCGAAACGCGGCAGCGCCGCGTCGCGGCTATGCGGCGCGTAGCCGCCCGGGCCCAGCTGCGCGATGCGTCGCTACGCGACTCTGCGCTTGCGAGACGTAGCCCAGCCGTGGCCGTCGATGCTTGCAGATCGTTACGGATCATTCGTGAGCCGTCGGCGATCAGGAGCAGATCCTGCGACGATCTCTCCCATTTTCGTACGAAGCTCCGAGGAGAATGAGACGATCTCTCTCCTCGTAATCGGATCAAGTTTGCGGACATTCATTTATTCAGGAAAATCTCGTCATAGCGACTTGAGATTTTCTCGAATAAAAAGGACAATCTGCCTGTTGTTGAAGCGATCGGTGTGCACGCCGCGCGTGACACGATCGTAGACGCAGGATTGTGATTGAACGTTGCAGTTCGTTGCCGCGACTGCGACGTTAGGGATTCAGTGTTAATCACTTTGGAGTCTCTTCCTATTGAATACGGTTTGAGCCACTGTAACGGTGATACCGACATACTGGTTATCGCCTGGTGGTGGTTCGCCGTTCGAAGGGATCGAGGAACCCACTCGAATCGCCCGTCTGGTGTACCACATAGAGTGCACCGACCGGTGGAGTTGTGGTTTCATCGACCCGTGTGAGCTATACGGCGTAGGAGCAACCGGAAGTTGGATACCCAGATTTTGGTATCACTTCGCGGTGCTCACCGTGCATCGGGCTTTAGCGAACCCGCTCCAGTGAACCAGTCGTGAGGTGACAAGGTTGAGCACAAGCGACCACTGGAGCAAAGGGGTTCGAAGCACCGGCCTTCCACCGCTACACCCACTACCAGATGTGAGTCGACCACACTGGGCTGTGACCGTAGGGTGGTTAGGAATTGCAAAGGACGTCGTCCTAATTCGGCGAGCCGCAGGCCAGCTCCTCGTGAAGGGAACCGCCGACGAGGGACCACGGCAGGCTGCCGGGCGATTCCTTCAAGGAAAGGAATCCCTGTCGAGGCAGCTGCGTGGGTTGGCCGCAGGCCGTTCCTGAGGAGCCGCCGACGAGGTACCCGTACCTGGACGAGACGTCCTCTTGCGTGGGTGGCGTTCGAACGTCACCCGCACGGTGAGCGTGCTCGCGGGATATAGCCATTTGGAGCCTTACAACCTCCATTTGGTTTCCCGTCCGTGGCATTGCGAAGCGAACCCGGTAGATCAGAGGAAAACCTCGTCTACCCGGTTGTGCGCGTCGGTGATATCGTAAAAAAACGACTATCACCGACCAAAGCAAAATAATACAGTCCACTAGCTATTGCGCTGAATTGCCAGTTAGCTCTCCCCTCCAAGCACACCAGACTGTCGCTGGAGCGCGAGACAATCAGCTGACGAGCGCGTAATCGGTGACTTGTCCGCAAAATAATTATACTTCTTGTATAATTTTTGTTACAGAAGACCTTAGAAAGGAAAAGGAAGGAGGAGACGCGGCCGAAAGGAGAGCCGTCGTCTCATATATCTTCTTTTAGTTTAAGGTTTTTGTAATTGACATTTTTGATTTATATTTTTGTAATAAAAAAAAGTTATTTGAAAACTTGTACCAATTCTCTCTACCCTATCTTCTTCCTCGTCCGGAACCACATACCAAGTTAGAGCCCCTGAGTGCTCTAACACATTGTCTTCGAACTTTTTTGGTGCTCCAGGCCGTTTTTTGTCATTGACATCAAAATCACCACTTTTAAGTCGTTGAAATCAAAACCGACAATTGGGATATGACGGAATAGAATCACCATAAGTTTTTAAAAGTGTTTGATGGGCTTCGGCAGCAGATTTCTTCAAATCTGTTGATGGCGCAACGTGGAGGTGAATGCGTAAATGACAACACACATTAGGTTAATGGAACACTTTAATATAGATATACATGTACACGGCGTGGGAGGACTGTATTTCCCGTTATGCACCCGAGCGTGGCTGACTTCACGGACGAACTGACCCCGTACACGCGGTATGGGGGTAGATCGGTTTATCTACTCCTTGCCCCCCCCCCGGTAGATGGCAGCAGCGGTTCCGTTACCGGTCATGCATGTATCGCCCTGGGCTATGTTAATCCTAACACTCCCCCTCGAGACATGGATGACCTCTGGACGTCTCGGTTTCTTCGATTCCCATGATGCTGAGGCATCTTCGATGTTTAGGCCCGGAAACTGTTTTGGTGAGCATATCCGCTGCCATGTTTTCTGTCGGCACGTAGTTGACCACCAGATTTCCCTCTTGCAACGCTTCACGAACATAATGGTGACGCACGTCGATGTGTTTGCTCCGGTTATGAAAGACCGGATTCTCGGCCAATTTGCGTGCCCCATTGTTGTCGCATAGGATCTTCGTTTCCCCAAGTTCTAGGAATCCGAGTTCCGTGATAAAACGACGCAGCTACGTGGCTTCCTTGGATGCTTCGGAGAGCGCCATGTATTCAGCCTCCGTGGATGATAGGGATACTGTTCTCTGCTTCTTGGATTCCCATGAAATGGGGCATCCACTCAGAACGAATACGTAACCCGTATACGACCTCCTGTCGTGCGGACAATTTGCTCAGTCCGCATCTGCGTATCCCTTTAACACTAAACCTACCGACATTTCATGTATACCTAATCCTACCATGAGCGGTCAAATGACCGCTTCAAAAAAACATATGTATCTTAATATAGAAAGAGATTTTAGCCCATTGGATAGTAAACAAAATATTTTTCTGGTGCTACGATAAAACCCGCTCCTCGCTTTTCTATTTAGAAAGTTTTATTTACCTTTATGCATTTTCAGCACATTTTTTACAAATTACAGCATTTTGTATTGCACATTTTCCACATACGTATTTTTTACATTTTATACAAATTTTGTTAGTCTTATTGACTTTACAATATCTTATTTGACAAGATTTCCGTCCAGAAAAATCTGTAGCTGTGTTTATTATTGTTTTTGATGAACATTCTTTGCTTAGCTGTCTCTCCTTCTGATATTCGGTCCCAAGCTCTTCTGCTAATTCAAATAAAAATTCTTGCCTCGATATTTCTTCACCAGTCGTTTCTTTATATAAAATCCAAGCATTTATCCCGGCTAAATCTAAGATATTGAAAAATGCCTGTAAAGGCCATCTTTGACATTTAGATTTTACACTATATTATCTGGCCATTTGATCGGTTACATCTACACCGAATTTTGTGCTATTGTAAAATCTAATTGTCTCTGGTATACGGGTGTCACTTTTTTCAATTTCAACGGATGAATGCATTGAACTAATTGTAAGTATCAATACTTTTTTATTGGGTTTAGCTTTATAAATTGTGCTTAAATATCGCGTTAATTCGACGTGCAAAAATAGTAGAATATTATTCGTCACCCGGTATTGTTTTTCTGCGTATGTAACATACTCGAGAATGTTCGGCGCTCATGTCCGCTACGCGTAAACAAAAACGGTCACATACGGATTTCTTCGAAACATCACGCGATCGACCAAACTACGCAGAATTTCAAGCTAACGTTTCGAAACGCGTAATATAGACAAGGAAAGACAATCGAAAGATAGACAAGGATAAACTCAAATTCGGCTACAGCGCCGCCAGTCGGAAATCGCTCTCCGAATTTGACTCTCCTTGTTAAACGAATCACTCTTGATTTGGAAACGGTAGCGAGCAGATGGGTATACGATCCCGCTCCTCCGTACATATCATATAGAACGAATTGTGTAAAGTTTGTCGTTTCTTTCGAGCCAGTTAAGAACGTGGTGAAGAAGGTGCAGTGCGAGAACGGATTGGGGTCCGATCCGGTAACGCAAATACTTCCGCTACACGTTTTAACTGGAGTGAAAAAGAGTCGGAAACGCAACGAAGTGCAGTACCTAAACGGATTGGGATACCATCCGGTACCAACGACACTTCCGTTTCTAACGAGGAATCTCGTGGGTTATTTCCGAACGTTTCTAGTGCAGCAGTGGTAAAACCACCTAAGACTGAGGAAACAGGATACGTATCGTTGGACCGATCGGTCGTATCCGAAGGTTCGAGTTTGACCTACGAACCTCCCTTGACTGTCGAACGGTTAAAACCCCACCTAGACGGACCACGTGGTATTCCGTGGGTGGACTTGCCGCCCTCCAGTCGGTGCTAGGAATTTAAATCACGTGTCCAGCATCAGGCGACCTGCTGAAGCGGTATTTCGAAAATACGCCAACGTGTGCGTGGAATACCGCTCAAGAGCAACAGTGGGAAACGTACGCTAACCGTAAGTCGTTGTGAACGCAGACAAGGTACAGTCCCACACCGTACACGGACGGATTACGAGGACGGTAAGAAACCGAGGATTCGACAACATTTGGAGCCTTACAACCTCCATCTGTTGCCCTTTCCTACGACGGTCGAGATAACGCAGTATAGGAAGAATCGAGGTATAATCTCGTCTTCCTTAGAACTGCAATCAGCTGTTTCCCGGTTTAAAGGGAACGCACACATAAATAAATACAGTCCACCTGTTTCGCCGCGTAACGCAGCGGCAGAGAATCCCTGCTCCTGGAGTGCGACAAGCACAGCTAGGAGCGCGAGAACGTCAGAACGAGACGGAAAACGTGACTAACGTTACCGTGTATTTACACCAAGTTCCGTCCTTTTTGTTACAGAGAAGACTGACGCCAGCCGACGACTCGTCGAAAGAGAGGCGGATTACCGCGCCAAGCGACGAGCCAATTGATTTTAATTCTTATATTTTAATTATTCATATCGGCAAACGGCCAACAAATTAGGTTCTGTTCATTTCTGTAAATTGTTGTTCTGATTTTATTTTGATTATCACAAAGTTTTTATAAGTTTAGTTTTGTTTTATTCTTTGTTTTTCAAATAAACGGCGTCGTCGAAGATCGACGACGCGAAAATACAATTAAAAGAAACGATTTACTTTTCCTTCGTCCTACTCCTTCGTAATCCGGACACCCGTTAGACGAGGTTCTCAAATTAATATTTGAGCCCTCCAAATTCTAACAAAAGGTCCTTCGAGCCGGATACGAAACGAAGTTGAGTGGAACAGGAAAAGGTGCAAGTTCTTACACGTGAGGGATACCCACGTAAGAAATCATTTCGAGCGGTTTAATCCTCGAAAATACGCAGCATGGCCGTATCACAGCAATCCCTTGAAATCGATCTCGATGACGAAATCGAAGATGTGATCGATCTATGTGGTCAGCTGAAGCGGCTAGCATCTAACCTAAGAAAATTAGGACGAGCGAAATTCTCAGAGCGACTGCTTGAGGAAAAGCTCGAGCACGGCAAGGAAACCTGGCGTGAAATACGCACCAGGTATGCAAGCGTGCGTAAACAAATTCCTCCAGCAGAAAGAGTGTCGCACGACCTCTTCAAGTTGAATTACATGAGGAGTGCTGAAGACGACTTCCAGGATTTCCAGGATTTCGTTCTTACTGAACTTGGCCGACTGAGCGCTGAGGTGAAACCAGCAGCGTCGGAAGTTCAAAGTAATATACCGATCGAGCTCCCGAAGCAACGACTGCCAAGATTCGGAGGGGATCCTCAGGAATGGGAACATTTCGAGGATCTGTTCACCTCCGGGGTCATACGAAATGCAGCGCTGTCGGATGTGCAAAGATTGCACTATCTGAATGCCTGCGTAGAGGGACCCGCACAGGCGTGTATTGCTTCGATCGAAATCGTCGGTCGAAATTTCTCCGTGGCGTGGACGAAGCTAAAAGCACCTTCGGTCTCCCACGCTTGGTCACGGGAAAACTGCTGGACAAGCTCCTGTTTACGAAACCAATCGATACCGGTGACCTGGCCAGTATGCAGCAGGTCACCGAGGGTTGCACACAGGCGCTCGCCGCCCTTGATAAAAGGGCACGCCCGGAACAGCAGCGGGACTGGTTACTCGCGCATTGGGCGAAGCAAAAATTCTCGCCGGCGCTAGAGTTGGAATGGCAGAAAACGTTGAACCTCGCAACAGAGTATCCCACGTTTGAGGACGTGCGGAGGTTCCTTGAAATGCACTCCCGCGCACTGCTCTCCATGGATGAGAAGCGACGGGGGCGGCCATCGCATCTGCCACACATGACAACGCACGTAGTCGAAGCTCGACTCCGGGAATCGAGATCGGCCTCGAGACACGTGCGCAGCTACAATGTTGTCAAGGACAATCTTTGGGCGGGACCGCCTCGTGGCAAAAAAGTAGCGAAAACAGACCAGCTGGGGCCACGTAAAGGACACCGTGCGCAGTCTGTACCGGACCGCACCACGTGACGACGTGCGAAAACCTCTTGCAAATGACTCCAAGCAAGCGCAGTCTATATGTAAGAAATCGTGGGTGGTGCTTACAGTGCCTGGGCGCTAACCACCACGCAAAAGACTGCAGACGCCCCATCGTCTGTACAAAGTGCAACGGAAGGCACCATCCCCTGCTGCACGTCGACGTAAGCCGGGAACCTCGAAACCAGCCGTTACCGAGAAAAGAGTACGACCATGGTGAGGGAACGAGCGAAAGAGCCCCGGCTCGTCGGTCTGTCAAATTCAGATCGAAATCCAGAACCTCGCGAAACACGAACACAACACAAGCCGCAACGTCACATTGCACGACGTTCGGTACAGGTGTACCGAGGCCCGTGTTGTTGGCTACGGCTCGAGTGCGAGCGTTCGGAAAATACGGTGCGTCGCGAATCGTGCGCGCACTGCTCGATCAAGGGTCCGAAACTTCCTTCATTTCTGCGAGTTTGGTGAATGACCTCCAACTCGCTCAAAGGAAAACTCCAGCCACGGTCACTGGTTTGGGAGGGGATCGAACCCAAATGATCAAATACAGTGTCGGGCTGAGTCTGAGTGCGAGAGAAGGTAGGATACCGACCTGCACGGTCGACGCGTATGTGATACCACCCGCATTCGTCAGTACAAACAACCGCGTCAGCACTCCTCGCCAAAAACATTTGAATCACCATCCATATCTTCACCACGCAGCAATAACATCTGAGTCACCATCCACATCACCACCTAGTAGCAACAACAGCTGAGTCAGACATCAGGCCCAAAACCAAGCACCCCTACTCTACGGCCATACCGACCTTTATAAACCCTTCGCCAAAATAAAGCACAGACCAGTATTTCGCAAGTCGAGACTCGCGTAACGTTACTCTGTCCGTCCCTTATCATCAGCTACGGCATAAGTCGCGACAGAAGGCAACAGTGTACGCACGTTACCTTAAAGTTTCGCGAGTTCGTGTTTTTTTCAAGTGACGCGTAAAAGTCCCGTCACATTTTGGCGATCCTGCCAGGATCCATTCGTGCACAACTGAGGATAAACAAGACTACGAGAAGCCTACGGACATCTCCACAGCTTGGGACTACGAGAGCCATTCTATCAGTTTGCACCAGGATTCGAGCTAAAGGTAAAGAAAAAAAAATGAGTACACCAATTAAAGATCAGGGAGATATGAGGAGTATTCTTTCCCATCTTGAAATGATCACGACGCAAATGAAAAGGCAAGAGGAAACAATGAGAAAACAAGACGAAGCATTACGGAAACTCTTGCAAACCGTTAAAGTGCTAGACGAAGAAAGAGTAGAGCAAGCAGGCGAATTGAAGAAGCTAGGCGTCCAATTGGGATTCGTAGTCAGCACGGAAGATGGACGTTCCATCGAGGCATCGAGAAGACCAGCCACCGAAATGGAACTCACCGACGACGAAGGTGATCTCCCGCACAGCAAGGGCGGAACCTCGCTCACACACATCAACAGCACCCGCAACAACCGTGAGTAACCTTAAAACTGCAGACGCGTTGCGCATGGTAGAAACCTTATACGGGAAAGATGACATCGGAGTCGAAGAATTTATCAAATCGGTACGGTTCGCAAGAAATAGAGTCAACGATCCGGAAAGCCTACTCCGCATGATAATAACCGAGAAAATAGTTAGTCACGCCAAGAGGAGTATCAGATTTTGCCGTATCCAGACCTATGATGAATTGTACGAGGCACTGAGAACCCAAGTGTCATTACCAGTCACGGTTAGCGGAAGCAGAAACAAGATGCAGACTATAAAACAAGGGATCACGGAAAATGTACAATCCTATACCGCTCGTTTTAAACAAGCAATGAGTGAACTGGAATACGCGATTCAAGCAAAACACCGTAACCCTATAGCAAGAAATATAGCATTGGAGGAAGAAAATTTAGAAGCAGTAAAATTCTACATTTATAACTTAAAAAGAAATAGCCCAGTATGTCGTACCCATGAGACCCAAGACGCTAATCGAGGCACAACATGAAGCAATGAACATCGAAGTGTGGTGTAAAGATACCAGGCCCACATCACAACCTCAACGACCCTACATGCCGCCAAGAACAATGACTTATAACCAGCCAAGACCTTTGATACGACCGCCGAGTTTCATACCTAAACCAGCCAACAATCCTCAACAACAGATACCACGACCGGTATCATGCGAACATTGTGGAAAACAGGGACATCTCAAACAAAACTGCTTTCGTCTGAAGCAGCAAAATTTTCCGACCGCTCAATTCGGGAAACTACCGCCACCGAGAGTAAACCACATGAAGGAGACGGAGGACCAAGGAGACTGCGAGTTCACTACACCCCAGGAGAACTACAACACCTACGATGTAGTTTCGCAGGAATGCTACGACCAGGAAGATTCTTACTGGACACCGGAGCAGGAGTCAACCTCCTCAAACGAAGATTTGTAAATAATATAATACCGTTGAAACACACCAAGACGATACAACTAGGAAACGACTTGCATCAAATAACACATTTCTATACATTTAGGATCTTAGGCCAAACACATAACTTTTTAATCGTTCCAGATAACTTCCCTTAATAGAAGATGGTATAGTTGGACTTCCATTTCTCAAAAAGTATCAGTATACCATTAAAAATGATACAGTACAACTTGATAACACAACCTTTCGCTTACAGAGCACGCCCAAGGAAATAGAAATCCCACCTGAAACCTGTACTGCGAGATATTGTAAGATCGGCGATGATGTTACGAGGGTTTGCTTCATTAATACTGGTAAGTTCAGCACGATTACATCAAATTCAATTGAACCTAAAGAGGAAAATATAAACAGAATCCATGAATTGCTAACGAAATTGCGTCTAGATCATATAGAAACCTCCTTTCGAGACCCTATAGCTAAAATAGTTTGTTCATATAATGATATTTTTGCATTAGAAATCGATCCACTCCCTTGTACCACACTAACACAACACTCTATAAAACTAAAGACAGATAGACCCATAAATATCAAGTCATATCGTCCACCAGAAGTCCATAAACAAGAAATCCACAAACAAGTTAAGGAAATGTTAGATAAAGGAATTATCGAAGAATCAGATTCACCATTTAACGCACCGGTATGGGTAGTACCTAAAAATTAGACGCCTCTGGTAAACAAAAATGGAGAATAGTGATAGATTTCAGGAGATTAAACGAACAAACCGACCACGACGCTTATCCATTACCGAATTCTGACGAAATATTGCAACACTTAGGAAACGCTAAATTTTTCTCAGCCCTTGATTTATCCTCTGGATTTCACCAGATTCTTATGGCTGAACAAAGTAAAAAATACACAGCATTTTCGACACCTGACGGACACTTTCACTATAATCGTATGCCTTTCGGACTCAAAAATGCACCCGCGACATTCCAACGACTGATGGACACCGCTTTACGAGGACTTGTAGACAAATATTGCTTTGTTTACTTAGACGACATTATAATATTCGGAAGTACTATAGAAGAACACAACAGAAACTTAGCCATAATATTCCAGAGATTGAGAGAGACCGGACTAAAACTACAAATAGACAAATGTCAATTTTTGAAACCTGAACTAGAGTATTTAGGCCATATAGTTACGGCAGAAGGAGTTAAACCTAACCCCAAGAAATTAGAGGCTATCAAACACTTCAAAATTCCGAGCAACATCACACAAATAAAATCTTTCCTCGGATTAACCGGATACTACAGGAAATTCATTAGAAACTTTGCCAAAATTGCCAAACCATTATCTGACCTTACGCAGAAGACGAATCCTTTCCATTGGACAGAGAAACAGACTAACGCTTTTGAGACACTAAAACAGAAATTATGTGAGGCACCCATCCTATGTTATCCAAATTTTGACGAACCATTCACACTAACGACGGACGCCAGTAATGAAGGTATCGGAGCCGTTTTATCCCAAAAAGGACCATCCATGTTTCTACATTTCTATAAAATTAAATAGTGCAGAAAAATATTACACTACCTCTGAGAAGGAATTACTCGCTATCGTTTGGGCCATCAAACGACTGCGACAATACCTCCTCGGACGAAAATTTCATATCTTTACCGATCATCAGTCTTTGAAATGGCTTCACAACGTAAAAGACCCATCTTCCAGGCACATGCGTTGGCGCTTGAGGCTCGAAGAGTACGAATACGAGATTCATTATAAACAGGGAAAAGAAAACGTAGTTGCAGATGCTCTGTCCAGATTACATCCTCTGAAAGTAACAGAAAACAAACCGTTTACCCAAAAGATTAAAATTGTCAAACTTCCATCCCCGTTAGAAATTGAAGACGAGTCACCCGACATTCAAGAATTATCTTCTCCTCAGAATGACTTATACAATGAATATATAGACTGGAAAAAGGAACCGACAGACTACCCCATAAAAACAGTAGGTAATAGACCACAATGGACTCAATTAACGAAAGACTTGTTAGGACCTCACGACGAATTTAGCCACATGGCTAAACAGACTACACGACTTAATGGCATTACAACATAACAAACCCTCTATATCCTTCGGTATCGGAACGAATTTAAAACCTTTGCATATTATCGACATCCAGTTAATGCTCAGATTCCTTATGAAAGATTATCCCGACAAGAAACTTCATTTTGCGCAGACCCCTATACGAGACTACACGGAAGACGAAAAGAAACAGATACTTATTGAGAACCACGACAATGTACAACATTTAGGAGAAAATAAAACCATCGATAGAATAAAGGCAAAGTACTATTGGACGAACATTGACAACGACGTAACAAAATACATAAAACACTGTGATATTTGCCAAAAGAATAAACTCACTAGGATTAGATCGAAAGAGGAAGCTGTTATACCTGACACCCCGCAAAATCCGAACGATAAGATTGCTTTAGACATTATAGGCCCATTTAACGTTACTGCAAAAGGAAACCAGTTCATACTCTCAATTCAAGATTGCCTAACGAAATATTTAATATTAGTTCCCTTAGCCAACCAAAAAGCCGAATCTATTATTGACCAATTGATGGAACACTACATTTATACCTTTTCCTCACCTAAACATATCCTGACTGATCAGGGACAGAATTTCGTATGCAAATTAATGGAATCGTTTGAAAAGGCCTTCAGAATTAAACACATCAAAACTACCAGTTTCCACCCCCAGAGTAACGGAGCTCTAGAAAGAACTCACGGAACTGTAAAAGACTTGCTAAGAACTTGTATTAATGAAAGAAAAACCGAATGGGATGAACATCTAAAATTAATATGCATGGCTTACAATACCTCAGTACATTCTGGTACTGGATATACCCCTTTCGAACTAACTTTCGGACATGAAGCAAATATGCCTTCGGCTATATCCACCACCCCTCATCTGAGTAAAGATGAACTGTTTAAACTTTGGAAACAGAGACATAAAGAATATTTAGAAAACGCAAAGAAAATAATAGAGTCAAACAAGAAACGGTATAAACGTGACCAAGACCGTAAAATTCGTTTAAAAACTATATACAATCAAGGGATTTAGTACTTTTACATAACGATCACAAGAGTCACAAACTAGACAGAGAATGGTCAGGCCCATATGAAATAATAGAAATAAGGACGCCAAATTACCTCCTTAGAATAAACAAAAATAAGACCTTACTAACCCACGGCAATCGTATAAAACTGTATCATTCCAATTCCAGATAATAACCAACCTAACAATACTTACTAACGCTGTAAGTATTCGGCCAATTAACAACACGCAAATTGTAAAAGAGATCATAGGAAAGAACTTTGTATACCATAAGGAGATCAAAATAACCATAGCGTTTAAGATAACCGAATTAACTCAAAATGCGCAACAGATACACTCATTAGCTTTAGCGGTACATAACTATTGTCAGGATTATAATTGCGACTTATTCGGCTACGATATTATACAAAATAAATTATCACGCTTGGATCAATCAATAATAAAACTGGATACCATACTGCATAAGAGAAACCGACGAGGAATATTGAATATCATCGGATCCGCATCCAAAGCATTATTTGGTACATTAGATGAAGACGATCTAACTCTTGTAAACCAAAACATTGACAAATTATTTAGCTTGATCAAAATCAATTAACCAAGATAGTTCAGAATCAGACGATAATGTTTAAAGCTTTACTGACTGACAACAATTTCCACAGTTTAACTAATAAACTGCAGAAGAACTCAAAGGAATTACACGAACTACAAAATGACTTATTGTTAGAACAAAATATTATTATTTTAGAAGCACTTTTAACAGATCTGACCAGTAGAATTAACGACTTTTATTTAACTCTTATACTAGGGAAGCGGGGAATAATTGATACAACTTTAATACAAACTGCACACTTTCTAGAAGCTTATGATACGATATTGCGAGATAACTTCATGATGCATTATATACCAGCAAAACCAAAAAACTTTCAGACATTGATAGACATTAGTAGATTAAAGACACAAACAGTAGACAACGCGCTCATATACCAAATTATTGTACCTATATTGGAAGAATCCGAGTGGAGCATTATAAAATATTACGCCATTCCCCACAAAATAAAAAACGTGTTCTTCTCACCAATATTAGATCAAATAACCGTGGAGGCGCGCAAAACACGCATTCAACCCCAATAGCTACAGCACCATCAACATCTACGAACGAAAACCCACTGATGTATCCTCTGGATGAGCTCCCACGAATTCCATCACGACCAAAGAAAATCGTACGTTTTGGAGGACCAAAACGAATCTAGGAAAGGGGGTGTGATACCACCCGCATTCGTCAGTACAAACAACCGCGTCAGCACTCCTCGCCAAAAACATTTGAATCACCATCCATATCTTCACCACGCAGCAATAACATCTGAGTCACCATCCACATCACCACCTAGTAGCAACAACAGCTGAGTCAGACATCAGGCCCAAAACCAAGCACCCCTTTACTCTACGGCCATACCGACCTTTATAAACCCTTCGCCAAAATAAAGCACAGACCAGTATTTCGCAAGTCGAGACTCGCGTAACGTTACTCTGTCCGTCCCTTATCATCAGCTACGGCATAAGTCGCGACAGAAGGCAACAGTGTACGCACGTTACCTTAAAGTTTCGCGAGTTCGTGTTTTTTTCAAGTGACGCGTAAAAGTCCCGTCACACGTACGTCGTGCCTCGAATCACGACATACGCACCCATGTCCTTGGACACGCTCGGCTACGAAGCGCTCCGGGACCTACCTCTCGCCGACCCCGACCTCACGACCGATCAAACTATCGAGGTTTTGATCGGTGCAGACTTATACGCACAAATTATGCGACCGGGATTCCGTCGCGTAACCGCGGAGGGTCCGATAGCCCAAGAGACTGCGTTCGGCTGGGTGATTTCCGGACCGATAAGTGCAGTGGGAAAAACCCAGAATCCAGTACGGACGCTACACTGCACCGTACTCGAATCGCTGGATAACGCCATTCGAAAATTCTGGGAAACGGAGGAAATTCCCGCGACCTCTGTGCGTACAAAGTCAGAGGAAGAATGCGAAGCATTCTATAAGAAAACCGTCGTCCGAGACGAAACTGGGAGGTTTCAAGTGCGACTCCCATTTAATTGCCCGAAACCGGAGGAAACCACGGAAAGTCGTTCCACATAGCGTTTTCGGCTCTCGCAAGGTTGCGAAAGAAATTAGACACGAGCCCGACTCTCGGTAAAGAATACTCGGAGTTTTTAAACGAGTATGAGTCGCAAGGTCACATGACTCGTATCGAGCCTATTGACCGTTCTAGACTCTATATACCACACAGAGCGGTCGTCCGTACGGACAGTACGACCACCAAGTTACGGGTCGTGTTCAACGCAACCTGTAGGACGGCGGGAGGTCGCTCCCTAAACGACATCCTACACGTCGGTCCAAAATTGCAATACGATATCACCTCGGTATTAACGAGGTGGCGTTTGTATAAATACGTGCTGGTGGCCGACATTGAGAAAATGTTTCGACAAATTCTCGTAGCACCACAGGATCGTCGATTCCAATGCATCGTTTGGAGTACACCCGAAACCGAACAGCTAAAAGCGTTCGAGTTAAATACCGTTACATACGGAACAGCGTGCGCTCCGTACTTATCGATGCGTACCCTTCTCGAATTAAAAGAGCAGGATGGAGGAAAATTCCCCTTGGCTGCTCCGATTCTCGAGAAGGACATTTACGTCGATGACGTATTTTTGGGAGCACCAGATAAGCCCTTGCTGGAAAAAATCCGCACGCAAGTGTGCGAGCTCCTGCAAGGAGGTGGGTTTAAGTTGAGAAAATGGGCAGGAAACTCGCAGCAACTATTGCGAAATATCCCCCACAGCGCTCACTCCCACGCCGTAGACCTCACCTTGTTCGAGGATTCCGAACTCAAAGTGCTCGGTCTACGTTGGATACCGTCTGGGGATTATTTTTATTTCAATCTCCAACAATTTCAACCATCGGCGTCACCGATGACTAAGAGAAATCTGTTTTCGGAGATTGCCAAGCTGTTCGATCCGCTCGGCTGGCTATCACCAGTAGTAATACGCGCGAAAATTGTGATGCAGTCCCAGTGGCTGGAGAAAATCCAGTGGGACGATCAAATCTCCGCGGACACGTAACGAACGTGGAATACGTTTTGCGTGGATTGGAACAGCCTGAAAAAATTAAAAATTCCCAGATGGATACGGTACGGAGCCGATACCGTATCCGTGGAGTTGCATGGATTCTGCGACGCCTCCCTCGCCGCCTACTCCGCCGTCACGTATTTACGCGTGTCGACGACAAACAATGACGTCTTTACGACATTGGTAATGGCAAAAACGCGGGTGGCGCCAATCAAAACGCAATCCATACCCGTACTGGAATTAAACGGGGCAGTACTCCTCTCCGAGCTTGTGATGCACGTAAAGCGGTCCATCTCCATGAAATTGGATCGCATAATCTGCTGGACAGATTCTACGATTGCACTAGCTTGGCTGAAAAAACATGCGTCGACATGGAAGGTGGTAATCGCCAACCGTGTATCAAAAATCCAGACGATGCTTCCGAACGCCGAATGGCGTCATGTTCCCACGAGCTCAAATCCCGCAGATTTAAATTCGCGAGGAGTGGAAGCCGCGGAACTTCTTCAATCGGAACTATGGATTTCCGGCCCGCCGTGGCTTCGGCGGGCGGAAGAATATTGGCCGAAAATACCCGCTTCGATCGAAACGGAAGAAGGAAAACGCGTCTCGCATACGCTCGTAGCAACTCCGAAAAAGAATGGGACTTTGTATTTCGATTTTCCCAATGGAGAAAGCTACTACGCGTAACCGCCTACTGCCTCCGGTTTCGAAGGGCGCGGGACGGAGAGCGTCGGTCCTTCGACGCCAACGTTGTCGACGCATCCGAAATACAGCGTGCAACGGAAAGAATTGCACGTTACTTGCAAAACACGCATTTTGCAGAAGAATACCAGTGCCTGAAAGGGCACCGTGAAATCCCTGCAACGTCTCCATTGAAAGGCCTAAACCCCTTCCTCGACGACAAGGAAGTCCTCAGAGTGGGTGGAAGGTTGGAGAATGCGGCACTTGCATGGGAAACCAAACACCCGATAATTCTGCCAAAACATCATGTTTCGAACATGATAATAAGGCAATGTCATGCGGATACGCTGCACGGGGGTTTGCAATTGACCATGTACACGGTGAGACAGAAATTCGTATGTCGTAACGCGACGCGTACGGTTATCCATGGTTGCATGCGCTGCGTGAGATGGAATGCAACAGCGTCCACGCAAATAATGCAGGATTTAATTCCGGAACGCACCCGCGCGGCACGACCTTTCTCGAATTGCGGAGTAGATTACGCGGGACCCTTTCGAGTCCGCGACTCCGCCGGTCGAGGTAAAACAGCCCACAAAGCTTACATAGCGGTATTCGTTTGTTTCGCTACCAGAGCCGTACATATCGAACTCGTGCACGATTACACGACGAGTGCTTTCTTGGCCGCCCTTGACCGATTCATCGCTCGCCGCGGAGTTCCGTCCTGCGTGTTCAGTGACAACGGAACAAAGGGTATAGCCGAATAAGGGGGTCAAATGTGCCCTTGAACCAAATTTGACATACGATGGATCCATCGATAGAGCATCAAAAAAAAACATTCTGTACCAAATTTGAACCCTCTATCATGTTCGGAAGCGGTAGTTATTGGGAAAATTCAGATTAGCGAATTTGTGCGTCTATTTCCACTATTTAATCAGTATGAAAATTATGAAAAAAATCTGGTGCATTGCTACTATTGAGATACGTGTTTGAGAATTCTTTCCGATTATTCGATTTCAAATCTAGGTGTGAAAAAATTAAAAACGCAAAAACGCAGAAAAATACCGATTTCGTATTGAAGCTTTCGAGACACTAGATTTATATAATTACTGTAAATGCATATTGTCATTGGTTATGTCCTGAATTTTTCAGATTTTTGGCAGGTGCAGTAGCAAAAATGAAAAACCGATTTTCGGCGTTTTTCGCGTGAAAAAGCAACTTATACTTTGAATTTTGTATTCCCTTTAATAGATAACTATATTCTGTGGTTCTAAACATTTCCATGTTGAGTAAAAACAGTGTATACAAGAAGAAAAGCAAAATAAGTCAAGAAAAAAACGTGCTATGCGCGTTGTATTCAGAAGTATCAGCATTATCCAAGAGCTGCGATGGTGCAGTGAGTAAGATGCTTGGCTGAGACTGCTGCAAACTTTTGACGCGCGTTCGCGCCCTGTTATGGATACATTTTTTTTTATTATATTAATTTTTTTTTCAATTTCTAATTAAACGACAATGAAAAACTATTAGTGTATTAATATTTAAAAAATATTATTACCTAAAATATACGCAAAAACAATTATGGAGCAGTTTCTATTCCATCATTTCTCTAGTCGTATATTTGCTTAAATACACTACTGTTTCATTTTTTCTACGTTAAATGAATATACGTACTTAGTTTTAAAATCGCATACCTTTAATAACTTTGAATAGTGGAAGAAGATTTCTTCAATAAAAAGAATATTAGCAGTCTTTGCATATAGTTACGGATATCATGATGACAACATTTATGATGTGCAAGGTTTATGAATGTTTACGTCTATTGGCAGTCTAAATTACTTATTTTAGACGAGAAATTGTTCTCTTATTATCCATTTCGTTACACATGTCCACATTTCAACAAAGGCGAATATATGTACCGTCAAAAATAAGTGCTAACTGGTCTGTTATATTATATAACTGTTTAGCAATAATGGACGTTTCATTTTCTATTAAATGTTGACGAGAAAAAGCCGCGACTCCGAAATGATATGGTAAAATATCTTTTCAAACGAGTTCCTAACAGCTTTACAAAAATCGGATACCTGTTGTTCTGCGCTCTAACCCAAAAATTGAAGCTATCATACTATTCGAATTTCCAGTACGCAATTTAAATAAAATAAAACAATAGCCTTTGTCCCAGCTCGTTTTTCCGTATTTCTGATGGAAGTCATCATTTCTGGAAGTTGAATTTGATTTTCCCCAGTTAATCCCCGTGAATATTTTAAGACGTTCTTCTGATAATGTAAAATCACCTATTTTATCTTTAATACTAGAATCACTACTAACTGCAAGGTATTCGAGTAAGAGAAATAAGTAATTTAGACTGCCAATAGACGTAAACATTCATAAACCTTGCACATCATAAATCTTATCATCATAAATCTTGTCATCATGATATCCGTACAACTACATATATGCAAAGACTGCTAATATTCTTTTTATTGAAGAAATCTTCTTCCACTATTCAAAGTTATTAAAGGTATGCGATTTTAAAACTAAGTACGTATATTCATTTAACGAAAAAAATGAAACAGTAGGGTATTTAAGCAAATATACGACTAGAGAAATGATGGAATAGAAACTTTGCTCCATAATTGTTTTTGCGTATATTTTAGGTAAAAATATTTTTTAAATATTAATAAACTAATAGTTTTTCATTGTCGTTTAGTTAGAAATTGAAAAAAATTAATATAATAAAAAAATGTACCATAGCAGGGCGCGAACGCGCGTCAAAAGTTTGCAGCAGTCTCGCAGCCACATCTTACTCACTGCACCATCGCAGCTCTTGGAAATAATGCTGATACTTCTGAATACAACGCGCATAGCACGTTTTTTCTTGACTTATTTTTGCTTTTCTTCTTGTATACACTGTTTTTACTCAACATGGAAATGTTTAGAACCACAGAATATAGTTATCTATTAAAGGAATACAAAATTCAAAGTATAAGTTGCTTTTTCACGCGAAAAACGCCGAAAAATCGGTTTTCATTTTTGCTACTACGGCGCACCCTGCCAAAAAAATCTGAAAAAATTCAGGGACATAACCAATGACAATATGCATTTACAGTAATTATATAAATCTAGTGTCTCGAAAGCTTCAATACGAAATCGGTATTTTTCTGCGTTTTTTTGCGTTTTTAATTTTTCACACCTAGGATTTGAAATCGAATAATCGGAAAAAAATTCTCAAACACGTATCTCAATAGTAGCAATGCACCAGATTTTTTTTCATAATTTTCATACTCGATTAAATAGGGGAAATAGGCACAAACTCGTTAATCCGAATTTTCTCAATAACTACCCTTCCAAACAAGATAGAGGGTTAAAATTTGGCACAGATCGTTTTTTCTTGATGCTCTATCGATGGATCCATCGTATGTCACATTTCGTTCAAGGGCACATTTGACCCCCTTATTCGGCTATACCCTTTCGTCGGAGCGGATCGAGAATTGAGAGAGCATTTCAATATCGTGTATAACACACGAGAAATGCGCGATACGTGCGGCCAGAAGGGGATTAAGTGGAAATTCAATCCACCTAGTGCACCGCATTTTAGCGGTATGCAGGAAGCCGGTGTGAAATCGGTGAAACATCATCTAAAACGCATCCTCGGCAACTTCACTCCCACGAGCGAGGAGATGCAGACATTACTTTGCAAAATCGAAGCGAGTTTAAATTCGCGACCGATCGCCGCTCTGAGTGATTGTCCAGAGGATTATGCGCCCCTCACACCGGGCCACGTTTTGATCGGAAGCCCGATGAATGCACTTCCGGTACAGTCAGTGGAAAATGAAAATATCTCGCGGCTTACGCGATGGAGAGCTATTCAGAAATTCCACGAGCAACTCTGGAGGCATTGGACGCGTGATTATCTCACGCACCTCCAGAACCGCTATAAGTGGCGTAACGCTCAAGTGCAGCTAAAACCGAACGATTTGGTTCTAGTGCAAAACCCTCTTCTCCCAACGAATCAATGGGAAATGGGAAGAATTGAGGAAATTTTCCCGGGCAAGGACAGGCACGTACGGGTTGTTAAAGTACGCACAGCCACTTCCACCTACACACGACCAATCACAGGTCTGTGTAAATTGCCCATAGAAGAGTCGCCATCGATAACAGACGAAGACGACGCTAGCGGGACAAAAGAAATCCCGAATTCCACGTGAGAAAGAGACAGGAAGTGAGAACCGCCGTTGGTAACAACAACAGGTGTGGATCACCATGTGTCCTGTGTCTCGGTGACAAAACGGGGATAGGGGAATCTCTTCCCAACTATCCCGTTAACAGTTAAGGAAGGGAGCAATTCGCGAGCGTCCTAGGTTTTAAAAGCAGGACCGTTAGGCCGAATTCCTTCAGTTCCAAGTCACACACGGAATAAGAAACCAAGTTCGCGAGTCAAAAATAAAAAAAAAAAAAAAACCCAAGCATGTCGACGACCAGCTCGGACGAGAGTGTCAAGACGGTCGTGGGGTCGGCGAGCGACCCCGCGATCGAGCTGCAATTCAACCAGCTTCTACAGCTGGTTGATACCACAAGGACAACCGCGGCGACCGCAGTCTCAGCGGAGGTAACCCCGACGGCCGACATACAGCCCACGCCAGCGGAGACTCCTGGGCCGTCCCAGGAGTTTATCATTAATTTGGGGCAGGACGTCCTCCGCATACCGGCCCACGTGCCTTGGACGTCGAGGCGCTGCAAATGCAAGGTGCCCGGAGGTCACTTCCGTCTAAAGTGGGCAAGAGGAGGACGCCTCGTTTATTGCGTCTACCGCGCGGGAGGCAACCCACCAACGCCAAGATCCGCGGCCACCTCACCGCAACCGGGCAGCAGCAGGACAACGCCCGGAACCTCTAGGGGTGAAAGCCCTAGAGGATATCGCGGACGCAATCGAGAGGAGGGGGATCGCCGGGCCCGAGACCGGCAAGCCATGTCGCGGAGGCCGAGGGGGCAGCGGCTAGCCGGGCGAACGCCAGCAGGCCGTAGAAATGTCGATGCGACGGCTATCCAGGAGGCGGTCATGACCACCCTCCAAATAATGGAGGGCAGACGAGCCCTCGCACGCCGATAATGTAAGTACTTTAATTTTGTTAATTGAGTACACGGAAAATTTTTCTCTGGTCGATCGACACGGACCGCGAATTACCGCGCCTCCGTTTAATTGCACGGACCGTGCAAGGGGGGCGGTATGTTTAAATATCGCGTTAATTCGACGTGCAAAAATAGTAGAATATTATTCGTCACCCGGTATTGTTTTTCTGCGTATGTAACATACTCGAGAATGTTCGGCGCTCATGTCCGCAACGCGTAAACAAGACCGGATACAAAAACGGTCACATACGGATTTCTTCGAAACATCACGCGATCGACCAAACTACGCAGAATTTCAAGCTAACGTTTCGAAACGCGTAATATAGACAAGGAAAGACAATCGAAAGATAGACAAGGATAAACTCAAATTCGGCTACAGCGCCGCCAGTCGGAAATCGCTCTCCGAATTTGACTCTCCTTGTTAAACGAATCACTCTTGATTTGGAAACGGTAGCGAGCAGATGGGTATACGATCCCGCTCCTCCGTACATATCATATAGAACGAATTGTGTAAAGCTTGTCGTTCTTTCGAGCCAGTTAAGAACGTGGTGAAGAAGGTGCAGTGCGAGAACGGATTGGGGTCCGATCCGGTAACGCAAATACTTCCGCTACACGTTTTAACTGGAGTGAAAAAGAGTCGGAAACGCAACGAAGTGCAGTACCTAAACGGATTGGGATACCATCCGGTACCAACGACACTTCCGTTTCTAACGAGGAATCTCGTGGGTTATTTCCGAACGTTTCTAGTGCAGCAGTGGTAAAAACCACCTAAGACTGAGGAAACAGGATACGTATCGTTGGACCGATCGGTCGTATCCGAAGGTTCGAGTTTGACCTACGAACCTCCCTTGACTGTCGAACGGTTAAAACCCCACCTAGACGGACCACGTGGTATTCCGTGGGTGGACTTGCCGCCCTCCAGTCGGTGCTAGGAATTTAAATCACGTGTCCAGCATCAGGCGACCTGCTGAAGCGGTATTTCGAAAATACGCCAACGTGTGCGTGGAATACCGCTCAAGAGCAACAGTGGGAAACGTACGCTAACCGTAAGTCGTTGTGAACGCAGACAAGGTACAGTCCCACACCGTACACGGACGGATTACGAGGACGGTAAGAAACCGAGGATTCGACAACATTTGGAGCCTTACAACCTCCATCTGTTGCCCTTTCCTACGGCGGTCGAGATAACGCAGTATAGGAAGAATCGAGGTATAATCTCGTCTTCCTTAGAACTGCAATCAGCTGTTCCCGGTTTAAAGGGAACGCACACATAAATAAATACAGTCCACCTGTTTCGCCGCGTAACGCAGCGGCAGAGAATCCCCGCTCCTGAGTGCGACAAGCACAGCTAGGAGCGCGAGAACGTCAGAACGAGACGGAAAACGTGACTAACGTTACCGTGTATTTACACCAAGTTCCGTCCTTTTGTTACAGAGAAGACTGACGCCAGCCGACGACTCGTCGAAAGAGAGGCGGATTACCGCGCCAAGCGACGAGCCAATTGATTTTAATTCTTATATTTTAATTATTCATATCGGCAAACGGCCAACAAATTAGGTTCTGTTCATTTCTGTAAATTGTTGTTCTGATTTTATTTTGATTATCACAAAGTTTTTTATAAGTTTCGTTTTGTTTTATTCTTTGTTTTTCAAATAAACGGCGTCGTCGAAGATCGACGACGCGAAAATACAATTAAAAGAAACGATTTACTTTTCCTTCGTCCTACTCCTTCGTAATCCGGACACCCGTTAGACGAGGTTCTCAAATTAATATTTGAGCCCTCCAAATTCTAACAAATTGAAAGAATAAAATCATTCGATTTGTATAATATTGTTGAGAAGCGTGTCATATTATCCTTTGCCTGTCTCGCTAATTTTGGTAGTTCTCTTTTATTTCTGCGGATAGTTCCAACAAGCGTAGTTTTTTTTGCTAGAAGTTTACTCGCTAATGACGCGCTTGTAAAAAAATTGTCAGTTGTTATATTTCTCCCATGGCCTGTATATGGTTCTGCTAATTTCAAAGTTACAAACTCCCCAAGTGGGACCGATGATTCTCTCCCTTCATCTTTTCCCAAATATGGAAAGCCGTTTACTATATACTTACTACTTACATCGGCAGCTAACCAGAATTTTATGCCTTTGTCCGGTTTGTTGGGCATGTATTGAGTAAATCTACAACGTGCTTTTGTAGGAAACAATTGTTCATCTATAGCAAGATATGCTCCTGGTTTATAACAGTTTTGACTGTTTTCGATAAATGTGTACCAAACTTCAGAGATCAAAGCGAACTTATCATTTTGAAAGCGTTGGATTCGATGATTTTTGTTATCAAACCGAATAAATCTCATGATTTCTGTAAAGTCATTTCGGCTCATAGTTGTCGAGAAAAATGACGGACCCCATTTCGTGTTCCATAAATATGATACATACATATTTTTAGCCTCATATGCGCCGCGTGCATATAGAAGTCCAATAAATGCATATAATTTTGCAATAGATAAATTCCATTTCGTTTTCAACCATCGAAATGCCTCTAATTTCGTATATTTTCTTACATGTTCAATCATGTTATGATCAATAATCAAGGAAAATGCTGACTCAACTCTGCCCTTTATAATATTTCGTTTAGCGTATCCTGTCGGTCCTGATATTTCATTGAAAATATTATAAATCAGTGCTCTTCTGCGATTAGACCCTTCTTTCATTTTTTGCCAAACAGTTCCGTCCATAGCAGTTTCAATTCCTGCCTCATTTTCACTTTCGGAACTAACTATAAATCTCTTTCTTTTTTGTCCTCTTCGTATATTCAAAATATTCTGTTCGTCGGTATCGCTGTCAAATAAGTCACAATTATTTTCTGCTGTATCATCATCAAAATCGGAAACTTCTTGGTCATCTTCAGAACAATCCTCGTCGATATTATTTATTTTGTCTAATAAATTGATATTCCTCGAATGTCTTAACATTTTTGGGGATGAATATACAAATGATAAAGTAAAAAGTAAAAACTAAAATATAAAAATATAAATCAAACGGGGCAAAAACATTGAGACCAGAAATAAAAAAAAATTGTAAATCATACCACAAAATATTGTTAGCTCTGTTGACTTTGTCGAAACTATCACTTATACCACGTAATAATTTCTATAATACACTTTGAAATTTTGATGCTCTCTGTTCGGATCGCAAGACCGTATTGTCGTATGAAGAACGCTATGCATTTGTTCCAATCGCGCGTTTGGCTACACTGTAGATCCACAATTACATTGTAGACTCGTAAAACAATTTCAGGAGTGTGCTTTCCGAAGAATATAGTCGTAAATAACATGAATTTTTCAAATGGTCAAATGACCGTTCGTGGTAGACTAGACATGCTATAAATTTTTTTCGGAAAGTAAACAATAAAGAAAGTTATGAATATTGAAAAATGGGTTGTATGTATATTATAGGAAAAGTCAATAAGCTACATGGTGATACAGTAACGTTGTATACGAGAAATTCTAAACGAAATTTCAAAAACGGTCATTTGACCGCGAATGGCAGGTTTAGTGTTAATGTTTCGGAGGTCCTCCTGTAACAAAGACCGATATTATCCGTACCCTTGAGGTACCTGAGAACGCGCTTTGCAGCAGTCCAGTGACTTGCGTCGTAGCAGCAGTTGAATTGGCTGAAGTAGCTGACGGCGAAGGCGATGTCTGGCCTGGTGCACACTGCGAGGTACATCAGCGCACCAATCAATTCTTTATACGGATATGTCTTTCTCGGCACTTGATTTTTCGTCGTTCTTCTTTAACTTCGTTCCTGGATCGAGAGGTGTTGCGACCGTCTTTGATTCGGACATTCCGAATCGTTGCAAAATGTCTCTAATGTATCCAGTTTGATGCATTTCCATTCCATCCTTATTCTGGGAGAATTCAATTCCAAGGCAGTAACTAACTTTACCAAGATCCTTGATTTCGAATCTTTTAGATAGGTGTTGTTTCAGTTCGGCGATGGCTCTTCGGTTCCGTGATGCTACGAGAATATCATCTACGTAGGTTGCGATAAGGAGGAGATTCTCGTTCTTTCCTTTATAGTAGACGCATGAATCCGCTGAGGATTGTTTTGCGCCGAAATGCAGCATCGCCTGCTTCAGTTTCATATTCCAGCAGCGTCCAGCCTGACGCAGACCGTAGAATGCCTTCTTCAGCAGGCAAACCTTGTCTCCTCTGTTGACGCTGTTGAGCATCATCGCTGCCTTCTGCCCGATGTCTCCCTTCGTCTGATCGGCCTTTGCAATCAGTTCCAGCGTCTCTTTTGCAAATTTTGGAACTTCCATGAAGACTTCCTCTTCAAGCGTGCCATTTAAGTATGCTGTCGTGACGTCGAATTGATTTACGAGCATCTTGTTTTCTACTGCCAGAGTCATCATGGCGCGAATGGATCCGATCTGTGTCACCGGCGCGAATGTTTCGTTGAAGTGCACTCCCGGCCGTTGTGAAAATCCTTTCGCGACGACGCGAGCTTTCTTTCTCTCGATGGACCCGTCTTGATTGTATTTGTTCCGCAAGACGATACGGCTGCCGATCACTTCACGATTTTCTGGTCGATCGACAAGCGTCCACGTGTCGTTTTTGATAATCGACTATAATTCCGAAGCCATTGTACGGTACCATTCGTCGGCTTCTGATCCCTGAACAGCATCTTCGATCGAAATTTCTGCCAGATTGGCTATTTCTGGATATTCGGTTGAATAGTTCGCCACGTTGTACACTTTCCTGGGTCCCCCTTGAGTCCAGTTTTTCCCTTCTGTGGTCTTCCTCGGCCTCTTCGCGGTGTGTCCTGAATCTGGTCAGTGTGATGATTCCCGTCGTTGTTCTCATGGTTTCCTTCGTGATTTTCATGGTTTCCGTCATGATTTTCCATGGGATCTATGGTGAACTCCATTTCCTCCTCCGAGTCTTCCGCGCCTTCTGCTACCAGTTCCTTGCAATTGTCTTCTATCGAAGCAACTGGATTGCTCAGGAATTTTACATCGCGCGTGATTCCGATTCTGTTTTCATCGGGGAGCCACACTCGATATGCTTTCGACTGTTCCGAGTAACCCACAAAAACGCCCTTTTTGGCCCGCGGGTCGAACTTTCCCTTGTTGTCTCTTCTCAGCGTGAAGACTTCGCATCCGAATTCCTTGAGATGGCTTACGTCTGGGACTTTTCCGGTCCACTTTTCGTAAGCAGTTTTCCCGTCGAGGCTGTTCGAAGGACATCTGTTTCGAATATAGTTCGCAGTGTTAACTGCTTCACCCCAAAACGACGGAGGTAGTGCCGATTGAAGTAAAAGGCATCTCGTCGTGTCGAGTAGCGTTCGATTGCGCCTTTCCGCGACGCCATTTTGTTCCGGTGTGTACGTCACCGTCAGCCTTCGCCTGATGCCATTCGTTCTTAGGAATGTGTCGAACGACTCATTCCGGTATTCCTTACCGTTATCTGACTGCAGATGCTTAATTTTCCTGCCAGTCAGATTTGCGGCGAAAGCCTTAAAACCTTTGAACGCCTCCAGAACTTGATCCTTTCGTTTTAATAATCGAATTTCGCACCATCTCGAGGAGTCGTCGATGAACGTGACGAAATACTTCACTTTTCCGTTCGATTCAATTCGCATCGGCCCGCACACGTCGGAGTGAATTATGTCTAATAATTCCGTCGTCCGTTTTGACTTCTTAGGAAAGGGAGTTCTTGTCATTTTCCCACGAAGACAGATCTCGCAGTCGAGATTTCCATCTGATCTTCCGAGGTTCATTCCGCGTACGGACCCGTTGCGGTTACACGCCTGGAGATC
Organism: Colletes collaris; assembly: GCA_030068185.1. Taxonomy (NCBI): domain Eukaryota; kingdom Metazoa; phylum Arthropoda; class Insecta; order Hymenoptera; family Colletidae; genus Colletes; species Colletes collaris. The sequence goes on along the minus strand of JASGYR010000047.1, from coordinate 81,675 downwards.
CTTAACCTGTTTCCTTACTGTTCGTACAGATCACAGACGCGTTATAACGCGACGCAATTTCGCTTCCGCGGTGCCACGGGCGTGTAAACGATGCTACACACGACATATCTCGCATGTTTCTTTATTAGATTAAGTGCTTTAATTCGAAAAATTATTAATTCTGGGAACGGTATATTTAAAGAAAAACATTGATTTCAGGATATTTTAAATTTATTGTTTCTGTGTGTGATATAATACGAAACATGGAACTGCACATAACGCAACATCGCAATTTTCACAATAGTATCTTGTTTCTTTGCGGATACATTTTATTTTGCACCATACACAACGCCTCATAGGATGATTTTTTGTATTTGTTGGTGGTAATCTTTTCAGGAAACATCTGGAGTGCATACGAAGTGGATGAAAGTAATTTCTTCTCCCTTTCTGAGAACAATCTTTCTTTGAATTGTGGTACTTTTCCAGCAATCCCAATATTATGTCCTCTTTTACTGTGTGGATACTTTTTTTGTTTGCATGAAGACAGTTCCATATGGCAAGAGAATTGCATATTGCGATGTCTAGTAAGTAGAAGAAATATTTTTTGTACCATTTTAATGTTTTCCTATGTGATTGATACCCATGTAAAATTTGATCAGTATAGTCAACTGCACCCATGTGCATATTATAATCTAAAACTATATTTGGCTTTTGAATGTATTCTCCTGTACTATAATCAATTTTTTGAGTGGTTGCCAACTGTGGGTTATGTAAGGTGCTGAGAACCGATATCGGTCTTTTGTCTTTCCACGCACAAAATACCATAAATCTATTATAACGCACCAACATCTCACTCTTGTTTAAACTTTTTATATTTTTAACTTTTTCGCCGCACGGCAAGCCTGTTCTGTTCATTCGAACGGCGCCACAAGCATGTGTCTTGTATTGATATAATTTTTCAAATAAAGCTGGAGAAGTATACCAGTTGTCAAGATAAATGATTCGCCCTTCATTTAATAAATTTCTTGACAAATCCATTACGATGGCATCAGACTTTCCTAGTAATGTGGATTTTCTTCCGTCTAATTCGCGTCTAGTATATAATTTCAAATTGTAAACATATCCCGTCTCTGATTCGGCTAAAATAAATGATTTTAAACCGAATCTTGCACGTTTACTATATATGTATATCCGCCTTGTTTCAGCATAATACTGGATTCGTTTCGTGAAAAATCGATTCCGAGGCAGTGCTTTACTTCTCCTAGATCCTTTATTTCAAACAAGCGAGCCAAAAATCTCTTCAAATTTTCAATTTTACTTCGATTTTGCGAGGCAATGAGTAGATCATCCACATAGATTATAACTAGTAATAAATCTTCTCCTCGACCGGTGTAATAAATACATGGGTCAGCGCTCGAGGGGCAGCTCCGAACGTTTTTAATTCCTGGGCCAATCTGCAATGCCAGTTTCGTGCGGATTGCTTCAATCCGTACAGAGCGCGTTTTAGGAAACATACTTTATTGCCACTCTTTAGCTCGTTCAACATTTTCCGGGTCTTCTTCTTCGTTTCAGCTCTGTAATTTCCCGCTTCGAGGATAAACTCCAACGTTTCTTTCATTTGCTCCGGCACTTACATGAATATTGTTTCATCAATTTTTCCGTTCAGATACGCCGTAGTTATATCGATCTGATGCATTTCCATCTCGAATTTCGCAGCAATGGCACTCATTATACGGATTGAACTAACAAGGAACCATCGCGAACGGTCCGGCTTCGATTTTGATGAAACTTTGTACACTTATAAAGCAGCCAAAAATAATCGACACGTTGTGGCGGAATCCACTCAAGGGTATTTTATTTCTACCCTTGGTCTGTGGGTTCGTAACCGTTCGAAACCAGCAATGATCGAGTTTATGACTCGAATTTTTTTTTTTTTTACTTGCACTTTTAATCCGCTGTAGCGTGAAACAAACCAAGTCATTCGGTTTTAACTGCACTTGGGTGGTGCGCCACTTATAGCGTTTCGCCTCGATCTTGCAGAGGAGTGTCTGCATTTCCTCGCTTGTGGGTGTAAATTCGCCGATGATGCGTTTCAGGTGATGTTTCACCGATTTCACGACGAAGTTCGTTCCGTTATCACTGAACATGCAGGACGGAACTCCTCGGCGGGCGATAAATCGGTCTAATGCGGCCAGAAATGCACTCCCGCGTCCCGCGTAGTCGACTCCGCAGTTTGAGAAAGGTCGTGCCGCGCGACTGCGCTCCGGGATTAAATCCTGCTCCGGAACCGGAGGCAATAGGCAGTCACACGTTGTAGCTTACTCCATTGGGAAAATCGGAAAACTAAGTTCCATGACACGCGGTTGGCTATCACAACCTTCCATGTCGACGACTGCGTCTGCTCCGTATTGATCCATCTCGGGAATTTTAGTTCTTTGAGACTGCTCGACGGATTACGACTGGTGATAACCAGCCGAGGGGATCGAAGAGCTTCGCGATCTCCGAGAACAAATTTCTTTGTCATCGGTAACGCAGACGGTTGAAACCGTTGCAGATCGAAATAGCTACGGCGTGGGAGTGAGCACCTTGGGGATGTTCCGCAATAATTTCGCGGAGTTTCCAGCCCATTTTCTCAACTTGAATCCACCGCCCTGCAAGAGATCGAGAATCGTCGAATCGCGTAATCCAGCGATTCGAGAACGGAAAAGAATACAAGTGGTTTTAAGTAGCCGATGAATACGACTTATTTAAACAAACATGGTGTTAAAAAATTTAAAAAAATACAATTTGTTTATAACAAAAAAAAATTTATTAACTTAATTTTTCATTTTATTGAAATTTTCATAATGACAAAAAATGACGAGCATTTTATTCCAAATACATTGGTATGCGATTTTTTAAAATTGCCTCCTACAGTTTTGCAAATTTTGATGATTTACATCTTGCGCGCACATCCATTATGGTAGTAGCCGTTCTAACTTTGATTTTAATGAAGCACTGTAGACCCAGACCTAACCCATCCCGGCCCGGATACTCGATCCACCTGCCGCGGAGATAATCCCCGATGACCGCCCCGAGACAAAGGGGGACCCGATGATATTCGAGCCCCCTCCTTATCTCCTCTCAGGGCAGGGTGTTAAAGGCGTTGGCAATATCCTTGGATATTGCCAAAGCCACCCCTCCCCGGGAGACGGCCGACCCCGAGAGGGCCCTGACCCGACCTATCGCGTCGATGGTCGATCGACCCTCCCGGAAGCCGTACTGGCAGTCGGCCAGGCCGGGGGTACCCCGGGGATGGCGGTGGCGGTCCATAAGACCGAGGTGATAGCGTTCCATTCCCCTCGGCAGGATCCGCCACCCCCTCTGATCCGCGTGGGTGAGGCTAATATCGAGGTGAAGCCCCAGATGAGGTATCTGGGGCTGATCCTCGATAGCCACTGGCGCTTCGAGGAGCATTTCCGCTGCCTGGTCCCCCGGCTGGAGAGGATGGTCGGGGCTTTGGGCCGGATTCTGCCCAACCTGGGGGCCCGGCGGGCCGAGTTCGCCGCCTCTATGTGGCAATGGTTCAGTCGGTGGTCCTATACGGGGCCCCCGTATGGGCGGACGACCTGGCGGCCTCCCGGCGCGGCATGACTGTGCTGCGTCAGGTGCAGAGGCGGATGGCTCTAAGGGTCGTCCGCGGGTACTGGACCGTGTCACATGAGGCGGCGACGGTTCTTGCGGGGATGCCGCCCATGGATCTCCTCGCGCGGTCGCACGCGATGATGTATCGTCACCGCGTCGACCGTCGCGCGGGGGTGGGGGCGGTCCCGGGTGTGCAGGAACCTGCTTGGGGCGAGTTGAAGCGCCAGGCCCGGCAGTCCGTGGTGCACGTGTGGCAAGAGCGGTTGGCTCTGCCTACCGCGGGGCACCGGACAGTCGGGGCTGTTCGGCCACTCCTATGTTAATGGCTGGACAGAGGCCATGGAAGCCTCACCTACCGGATGGCACAGGTGTTCTCGGGGCATGGCAGCTTCGGGAGATACCTGTGCCGGATAGGATAAGGAGCCGACGGCGCGTTGCTGCCATTGTGACGCTGAGCAGGACACGGCGGAACATACCCTCGAGGTATGCACTGCGTGGGAGGGGGAGCGCCGTGTCCTGGTCGGCGTCGTCGGGCGGGATGTCTCGCTGCCGGGCATGGTACGCGCCATGCTCGGCTGCGAGGAGAAGTGGAGGGCCGTGGCCTCCTTCTGCGAAATCGTTATGTTGCAGAAGGAGACCGCGGGAAGAGAAAAAAAAAAAAAAAAAAAAAAAAAAAAAGGCCGGGGGTACCCCGCGACAGGTGCTCGACGAGGCGGGCAGCAATCACGCGCTCGAAGAGCTTGCCCACCTCGTCGAGGAGACAGATGGGCCGGTATGCGGAGGGACTCCACGGGCCGACCCTCCTTCCGGAGGAGGACCATCCTCGCCACCTTCCAACTGGGGGGGAATCGCCCGTCCCTCAGGCATCGGTCGAACAACCGCCTGAGGTCGGCCCCAAGGACGCCCTGGGTCAAGACCCAAACCCGGCCGGGCACACCATCCGGACCCGGGGCCGTGTTACGCGCCCCGAGCCGTCTGATGGCCGCGGCCAGCTCCCCCTGAGTGACCCCCAGTTCGGCCGCCCACTCCCTAGGGACTGCCGCCTCCACCGGAAATCGATCTATCTGGTCATTGATCAATGGAAGAGGGTACTGATCCCTGTCAGTGACCGCATTCAATCGCCGATAATCCACGCAGAGCCGGTATTCGCCCGACTTTTTTCTCACGAGTGTAATAGTGTCGATTCTTGAACTATCCCGTTCTCCTGTAGATCCTCGACGATCTCCCGTGCTGCCGTGCGCTCCGTTGCACTCATCTGGTATGGATGATATACAATCGGCGTGTCGGTTGTACATCTTGTCTCCATCTTCATGAGGTTCGTTTTACCCAGTGTACGCATCGATGTCGTAACTCGGTCCCTAAATTCTTCGATTAATTTTGCGCAACCGATGCAATCCTCTTCCGAGATCTCACCGCAATCCAACCTGCTCGGTTCGATGACAGCTTCTGTTGCACATACATCCATTAGGAAACACTGCTCGCTCTCCATGTTTCGCAGTTCCCTCAAGATGACTCGATCGTGTATCTTAATCAGGATTACATGATCCTGATCGATGAAGTCTTGTCCGACAATTACCTCATACAGGGTCTCTTCGGAATCGACAATTATCGCCGTAACTTCGGCCGAAGCCTCCATGATTCGGACCATTATGTCCGCGGTCAAGCTTTCGCACGACCCTAGGCTCAGGTAGCCTCGCATTCGTACGAAGGGTCCCTTGACCATTCGAACTGCCGATCGAACGGCTGTCGATTTCCGTATCAGGGTGTGCGTGCTGCCTGAATCTAGAAGGCATTGAACCATCCGCCCATTCACCTTAGCATGCATTATCCATTTATTTGGTGTCGTACTTACTTGTAATGCGTGTGTCGTTGGCTTCACCCGAAAGCAGTACTGCTCCCAGTGACCCTCCTTCTTGCACGCAGAGCACACGTGCTGCTGCTTCGGGCACGACCTCGACATATGCCCTTCCTCTCGGAGCTTGCCATTCTTCGACCAAAATTTCTTCAATTCTTCTACCTTCTGCTCTTATGTTTATTGCCATTGGATTTTCAACTGGGCGAAAGGTATATTGTTTCCATTCGACATAGGTCTAGGTTTTTGCGAACATGAGACATAATTCCAGTTTTGATAACCTCTAAATCTAAAGGTAGGCTATCGCTGATAACCTGCATCGCTTCGGTAGACGTAGTCCTGCACGCCTTTGTTATTAGTAGTAGCATTGTTCGCTGCATTGCGTCAAGGTGTCTCTGTATGTGTTTATGCGACGACCTGTTGTACCATATCCCACAGCCGTAGGTGACTCTGAGTAGGAAGACAGCTTTATAAATTACGTTCAGGATGCGGGCTTTAATCCCCCATTCCTGGAGTGCCACTCTTCTGTGGGTGACTATGAATTTGGAGACAATCTTTTGGTCCACGATCACGCCGAAGTACTTAGTTTGCTCAAGAAACTTTACCACTTCGTTATTCATTCGTATAGTTGGGTTTCTTTCTCTTTGCAATTTTCCCTTGCAAAGCATAGCTTGCGTCTTAGTGGGCGAAACTTGTAGCTTGTGGAGACTGCACCATTCGTGCAGTATGTCTGTGGCCCTGCTAGATAAGGTTTCCAGTCCGCTTTTATGAGGATAGCCAGATCATCTACGTATGCTATCACCTTGAGCTCGCTGGCATCAAAGGTGTTGCTGTAAGTTTCGAGAAGGGCGCCCATACAACAGTAGCAGGCCTTGGGGCAAGTAATTAACTCCTGTGGACATCCTTTTCGCATACGCGTGGTTACCCTCTCGAACTTAGATCTTACTAGTACGTCTCTTCTCTTGATGTAGCTCGTCACAAAGCTGATGATTGTGATGCCACATTTAGCGTCAACTAGCCTTTCGATGATAGCGGGCCACCACAAGTTGTCAAATGCACCTTCAATGTCGACGAAAAGCGTAACGACATACTTTTTTTCCGACCTTTTCACTCCATACTTTAAGCCGAGTAGTGCATCCTCGGTCGATTTGCGGCTTTTAAAGCCGTATTGGCTGGGGTGTTCCAGCCCCCTGCCTCTATAAATTTCGTCGATTCTGTTAACTATGATCCTCTCGAAAATCTTGCCAATGGTTGAGAGGAGTGCAATGGGCCGGTAAGAGCTGACACTTGCTCGGTCCCTGTTCTTGTTCTTAGGTATTATCCTAAGAAGTGCCGACTTCCAAGTCTTTGGGAAGACTGAGTCATTAAGGCACTTATTGAAAATTTCGACAATGATTCGCTCGTTTAGGTCGATTAGTCTTTTGATTATCTCTGGCTTGATCTCGTCAAGTCCAGGGGCCTTTTTGTTCTTGCATTTTTTCGCTGCATCCCTTACTTCCTTGCCAGTGATTTGGTTCTCCATGTTGGAGTTCCTGTACCTGGAGATTTCCTCTCTCAGGTCTCTGTGTGCTCGCATTTCGGGGATGTAATCCCCTTGCGGCACCACTTTCGCAAGGATTGTCTCCATCGTGTCTTTCCACGATGTTGTTCTGCTGCCATCAGGAAGTGTCAGGGATGCAAACGTTTGTTCGCTGCTTATTTTGTCACGGATAATTTTATAGACTAAACTCCAAGGATCTCTGTTGCCTTCTGTATAGACAAAATCCCTCCAGGCCAGTGTTTTTTGCTCCTTGATTTTCTTTGTGTAGGCGTTTCTTGCTCTCCTGTATTGGGTCTCAAGTGCTTCCAGTTCATAGAGGTTGTTCAATCGTCTGGCCCTGGAAAGTCGTTTTTTAGCAGTATTTGCCGTTTTCCTAAAAACTGTGAGCTCTTGAGTCCACCATGGGACTCTATTTGGACGGTTTCTAACTCTTGGAATTGAAAAATCGCAAATGTCGCTCAGCACTCTGGAGAGACTCTTAGCTGCTCTGTCCGCAGTCAACGAGCCTATCCTTTGCAGGAAGGCTTCGTTGATCCGCCTGTTCGTTTCACTGTTAAACCTCTCCCAGTCCGCTCTTCGGATGTTGTATCCGCCGCGGAGGGAGGGTAGATTAAAAGCTCTGTCGGGGGCTCCTATTATTGTTGTGATCATGCTGTGATCGCTGACATTGCAGTCGAGCGTCACTTTCCAGTCTGTAGTGCTTCTAGTAAAGTTGCTGGTCGTTAGTGTTACGTCAATATTTGATTGTGCTCTGTGTGTGAAAAACGTAGGAGCTTGGTCTGTTTTGTTAAGAATGTAAAGATCGTTTTAGATGATGAAGTTCTCCACTTTTCTTCCTCGTACGTCTCTTTAGCCAGAATGCTAGAGAATAGAGTGAGCATTTGCGTCTATAGTCATGATGACTTTATGATTTCTAAGCTTGCCTAGGATATTTTGTAATATTGTTAAGAATGGATCTATTTCCAGTGAGTATTGGAAGTATGCATTTATAATATAAAAACTGAGTTGTCCGAGTCTGACGTGTAGTGTCATTACGTGCGGTGACTTATCCAGGTTGACTTGGAACGCCTCTATGTTTTTGTTAGCAATCACTGCCGCTACCCAGGGTGTTTCGGTTTCCGGCTGTATAGTTGTTACTCTAGTTGAGTACCCTTTCACCTTGCCTTTGTACGCGTAAGGTTCCTGGAGGCAAATTAAGTCTATTTTGTCCTTATGGAGTCTTTCCTGTATGCATGCTGCTGCTGCAGCCGACCTTTGGGCGTTTATTTGAGCTAAAATCATTGCCAATTGATTTTCGACTTAACTAAGTCCACATACCGTACAAATATGGGACAGTTTTTGTCTTTTACTGTATGCTTGGAGTCCGTTCTTTTCGCCCTAGTGCAGTTAATGCACTTGGGAGACTCTTTGCATTTATCTTTAAGGGGGGAGTCTCATGTGAATGAGAGAAAATTGAACCAGTTTTATTAATTTTTTTAAAGGAAATGTTACATTTGACGTAATGAATTTTTTTCGCAGTTCATTTAGCTATCCTTTGGGAATATAAAATAATTTTTTATTAATTTGTTGGGATAGGTTGTCTATAGGAAAACACTCCTTGTGGGGTGACAAAACTTTCTTTATTTTTTGGTTGTTTTTGACTAGAGCGCGCAAAACCAAGTGAAGACTTTCTTCGCTCGTCTCCATGTCGACCCCTCGTTCGCACTGGCAAAATTGTTAAACAACCCTGATTGGTTAACCCCAAGCGTTGGGCCTTTAAAATCAGGGCCGTTTATTTTTCCCAAATCACCGCCTATTTCTTACGCCCACGGCGTGCTTGTTTTCGAAACGGCGTGGTGATTGAGGGGGACGACGTTGCGTCCTCACTGCAAGATTTCCTTCGGACCACCCGCGCTGGGCCCACTTGGCGAAACTCCGATGGGTACGCGTCGAGTGTCCTCTGGAAATCCCTAATTTACGACGGTCTCTATTTGCTGTTGAGGGACTTAGAATAAGAATTTGAGAGTCTTGTATCGGCTGTTGTCAAGTGCGGACGTGTTTCAGTCGCGAGGATGTAAACATCTCCGACCGTGAGTGTTTTTCTTTCTACGTTCTGTACGAAAATTCCTTCACTATACAAGTCGTGTGCAATATTTCGTGCATATTAATACAGTTAAACATACGAAGTGTTGCTTCACAGCAACAATACCAGAATGACCTCTGACTACAGGAGTCATTCTCTAACGCCAGTACTCCAAAGTTCCAGTGCTGAAAATACCAACAAAGCTAGTTACGCTTCAGTTACACAAAATAATATGTTTCCAAAGAAAGAACAGGCTATCATCCTGGAAGCTAAAGATGGGATCGAACTTAAAGAATACATTAGAGCAATTGGAAGCCTAACTAATCCGACCAACATTCGATTTGCCTCTAGAATATCTAATAATAGAATTTGTATTTTCTTGGCTACCAAGGACATCGCCGAAGAACTAACTAGCAAACACACAAAAATTAATGTCGCAAACCAATCAATTGAAATTCGCCCCTTGCTAGTCAAACACAAACGACTCATTTTTTCAAACGTTTATCCTACGATTCCCCATACAGTAATCGAAGAACTACTTGACAAACTTAATGTTAGGAGAGAATCACCAGTGTCATTTTTAAGAGCTGGTTTGTCGGAACAAGGCTATTCCCATATACTTAGTTTTAGACGGCAAGTGTACATTCATCCCGACGACGTCCAAAAAGTTCCAGATTCCATTCAAGTCAACCACGATGATACATCATACTGGATCTACCCTTCTTCTGACAATTTAAAATGTTTTATATGTAAACATGACGGCCATCTTGCTAAAAACTGCCCAACTGCAGACAATAATAAAAATAAAACACTCGATCCAGTTGTCAACCCGAACCTCAGTGAAATCCATAACCTCAAGGAAAACTGTACACCTAATGATTCTATCAGTAAAGTACCTCGAACTGCTCAACTTAAGGAATTCATCGTCGAAGAGCCCATAAGTACTCCACTTAAACGAGCTAGATCGGAGATAAGCACAACAAACTCACAAGCAACAACAGACCCTAATATAAAGATACAAGAAGTTAAGAAACTTAAAGAATCGCCAAAGCTACCAAAAAAACAAAGGAAATCCAAGAACACTGAGGTTGTAATGAAACCATTTGAGGAAATGTTGTCTCCTCTAAAGGATGCACTAAGTAATCCGGAGTCCCATCTAAATTTTCTTCAATTTAAAAGTTTTATGGAGAAAGCTCATGGCTCACAAGCCACAAGAGAAATAGCAGAAGAGTATACAAGAAATACAGACGAATTAATAACCCTAATGGAAAAGTTATATCCTCTTCTGGAAGATAGGTGTATTAAAAATAGATTCTCCTGAATTATGAACAAGCTTAAAAAATCACAGCCAATGGAAATATCATCTCCATATCCTACTTCGTCCAAAGAGGACGATAGCCTTCATCAGGATACTATTGAACTTGATAAATCCACCTAATGAGCACAAAAATAATTCAGTGGAATATTAATGGGTTATGGTTGCACTATAAATATCTTCAAAAGCTCATTAATGAACAAGATGCTGACATAGTTTGTATTCAGGAAACTAATTTCAAAAACGCAAATCACATAAATATTAAAAATTTTGAAGTTGTTCATAAAAATAGGAATAACTGCTCATCTGCAAGTGGCGGAGTTGCTGTTTATGCAAAAAACTATCTATACAGAACTTAAGTTTTCTTAAATACTAATTTAGAAGCAGTGGCAGTGAGTCTATATTTGGCAAACAGAATGATCACTATCTACAATATATACATTCCAAATAGCTATTAATTTAATCTCAGTGAATTATTAGAATTATTAAACCAACTACCCAGACCGTTCATTATCTTAGGTGACTTAAACAGCCATAACACTCTTTGGGGATCATATAAAATAGACCAAAGAGGCCGACTTATCGAAAAGCTAATGGCCGACTGCGATCTCTCTCTCTTAAACAAACAAGATCCTACACACTTTAACACAGCAAATGGCAAATCAAGTTCCATCGATCTTTCTTTTTGCACCCCTGAAATTGTTGATTTATTTGAATGGCAAGCATCCGTCGATCTCTTCGATAGTGATCATTTCCCGATTTTATTAAGTATAGAACACAATACGAGCACAGGAGATATCAACACACCTAGGTGGAAATATCATAAAGCTGACTGGGCCCAGTTTCAGCTACTAACGGATAATGGGATTGCCAAACTTGATACACCAAATGAAACGAATGCACACCTCATAAATACACTGATTCAAAAGTTCGCTGATATGATCATAGAAGCAGCTTCTCAGACCATACCCCGAACTCAAAATAAGAGACAGAAAAAGAACGTTGCATGGTGGAGTACGGATTGTGAAACAGCTATTAAAAACTACAAACATGCTCTAAATATATTCAGACGCCATAATACCGAAACTAACAAAATAAATTACAAAAGACATCGAGCCATTGCCAGGAGAATCATTAAACAAAGCAAAAAACAATCATGGATAAATTATATTTCTAACAACACAACACACTTAGCACAGAGGTCTGGAAAAAATTAAAACACATTAATGGAAATTCGAAACACTTGATCATTAAAAATATCGTCACGACAGAAAATCAATTAATATCCAATTCGTTTGACATTGCAAATTGTTTTGCCAAAACCTTTGCAAAGAATTCAAGTGATGAGAATTTTAATCCAACCATTCGAAATGTTAAGATAAATTCCGAACAAGATGAACACAATGATAAGCAATTCAATGCACTAGATTCTATACCCGAATTGAATGTTAAAATTAGTTTTGAGGAACTATCGTTTGCTTTGAATAGATGCAAAAACTCCAGTCCTGGGCCTGACATGATCCCTAATATATTCATTAAAAAGCTTTCCACCAAAGCACTTAAATACCTGCTAAACCTATATAATTCCATTTGGATTAATAATGTGTTTCCGCAAAAATGGAGTGAAGCAATAGTTGTGCCAGTTCCCAAACCAGATAAAAATAGGAATCTTGTAGGTAGCTACAGACCTATCGCCTTAACGTGCTGTTTATGTAAAATAATGGAGAAGATTATTAACAAGCGCCTCAGATGGTTTCTCGAAAGGAATAAAATACTATCTATACATCAAAGTGGTTTCAGACAACATCGTAGTACATTGGATAGTCTTGTGGCCTTGGAGTCTAACATCTGCGAAGCCTTTGCCAACAAAAATCACCTCGTCGCCATTTGTCTCGATATAGAAAATGCATATGATATGGTTTGGAGGGAGAGAATCATAAAAATTCTTAAAAGTCATATGCTTAACGGAAATATTTTAAATTTTTCAACAAACTTCCTCAAGAACCGATCTATTCAAGTACGTGTAAATGGCTCGTTATCCAACAAAATAGGAATCAGCAATGGTGTCCCTCAGGGTTCCGTCCTGAGTGTTACGTTTTTCTTACTTGCTATTAATGAAATCACGAACATCATTAAGGCTCCTGTTAAGTGCACTCTATTTGCAGACGATTTTACACTCTTCGCTTCCGGGAAAAACATTGGAACTACACAACTTATTCTACAGGAAACCTTAAATCAACTCAGCACCTTTTCCCTAAATACTGGCTTCAAGTTCTCTGAATCAAAATCAACAGCTATAGTTTTCAATAGAAGTTCTACTGTACAAGATAAGCCAAGGCTGTTCCTTGGAAATCGTATTCTTTCTGTAGTCAACCAAGTCAAAATTCTTGGACTCATGTTTGACAGCAAACTTACGTGGATACCTCACATCAAGCAATTCAAAGAAACATGTGCTAGGAAACTTAATATCATGAAAGCAATAGCATCCAAAAAGTGGGGAGCAGACTTCAAAATCTTAATTAGTACATATAAAGCTTTAATTAGATCTAAACTTGATTATGGATCGGTAGTGTACAATTCGGCTAAATTAACGACACTAAAAAAATTGGAAACAATTAACAACAGTGCAGCGAGAATTGCAACGGGAGCTTTCTGCACTAGCCCTGTAGTAGGCTTGCTAAGTGAAGCAAACCTGCCACCACTTAACTACAGAAGAATGCAATTAACTCTTTCATATACTCTAACCACTGCATCATCTCCATGTAATCCGACGAAGGAAATAATTTTCTCAAAGAAATTTACCCACCTATTTAATAACAGGATCAAATCACCGAAGCCAATTAACATTCGCATTGCTAATATATTCGAACAGTTGTACATACCGCTCCCTAACATCTTCCAAATTAAAGTGATTAGCACTCCACCCTGGACATTGAAGATACCAACACTGATTGACCTCAACATTCCATCGAAGAAATTTGAAAACCACGATCTCTTGAAAGCATCCTTCCTAGAAAGTTCCAGTCAATTTTCAGACTATTCACCTATATACTGTGATGGATCTAAAGCACAATTGGGTACTGGATGTGGTCTAGTGACTCCTGAAGGAAATATTGGCTTTAAATTGCCAGATTACTTTTCAGTTCTCTCATGCGAGGCATATGTTATATTGGAGGGGCTGAAGTACATCGGAAAAGCTAATAACAATGACAAATTCATTATCTACTCAGACTCTATGAGTGCACTTACTGCCCTTCATGTTACTGAACCCAAAAACCCTATTATTAGACAAATTATTGAGAAGTACAACGAAATTCTGTCAAACAAACAAGCTACTGAAATTTTGTTTGGGTGGGTTCCATCACACATTGGGATTGCGGGAAACGAAAGGGCTGACAAAGTCGCAAAAGGGGCCGCTAATTCACCCCGTCATCCCCTCAATACACCTATCTATCACAAAGAAGTCTTCAAATCATTTTTCAAGATTCTCAAAGAACACTGGAATCTGTCCTGGAAAAGTGGCCATAAGTCACACATTCATCGTACCAGGAATAATATCTACGAGATTAGTCCTGCATTATCGTTCGACAGGAGGCACCAAGTCGTTTTAACAAGGATAAGGATTGGCCACACAAGCCTAACACACGCTCACCTATTGGAGAAGAAAAACCCACCAATGTGCAACGCCAGACTGTTAATTCGATTGAGCATATCACTACCTCTTGCCCGAAATACCAATGGGGAAAAACATTCTACCAAATTGATGGAAACTCCAAACAAGTAACCAGGACTGCAGACTCTTGCTTAAGAGTACTAAAATTTCTTAAACATATAAACATATTTCATTTAATTTAACTTAATCTCTGTGTCTAGCGTACCTTATATTTCTATGTTAAACGTATAAAATTTATTCATTTTATATAACCTGATGCTATATCAAACGTTTGCAAGGTATTGTGGTTGCTAATGACCCTAATGGGTTGATGCAACAGTAAAAAAAAAAAAAAAAAAAAAAAAAAAAGAATTTACTAAACGCATTCGATACGCGAGTCTGGAAAATATCTTCCTCAAAAACAGCTTCGACGAACGAGAGTTGTAAATTACATGGGCCGTTTGCACGAGAGAAAAACTTTCCCATGTGCGCACGACCGGTCGCTACAAATTTTTATTAACTTTTAATTGTTGTTATCGCGTCCGCAGTAAATATGTGTTTAAACACTGGCGTATGTGATTTCAGCTTTCAGGGTGGGCTGCAACAAAAAAATGAAATAAATTTTTGTTCGGTAGGTTTGCAGTTATCAGCCGTACCAAAATAATTAATTTATGTTGCAAGTTGACAAAATGGTGAAAGCTTAAAGTGAAAATTGCGAAATTTTGTCATTTCTTTCGCAAGTTTTTAATAAAAAAAAATAGGATAAACTCATTATAACAATTTGATTTTGGTACGGGTGAGAACAACGTGTAAAAATTTCCAAGCAATCGAACGTATAGTTTTTGAGATTTTATGAACACCAGTTAAGAAAATAACGTTTCGAGAAAAACGCGTTTAAAGTTTGAGGAGTCATTGCTTACAAATTATTGCATTGTATTGTAAGTTTACAATACTAATCAATTCCAGCTCCATACAGAATTCCTTCCGTTTTCTCGAATTTATCATCCCGCTGTATTCTTTCAACCCTACGAGCTGTTCTAGCCTCTTTCGAAGCATCAGAGCAACGACGGTTGGCCTTGTATATACGTTCGCCGTCCCGTTCTTTTGCATGTTGCATAGCTTGTGGACCAATTTTCACGCCATATTGTCCATTATTTTTAATAAAGTTCGGAAGCCTTCATTGAAAATACAAGCTGCACAGTGTGTACGAATTTCCAAAATCTTTTTTCCACAAAATAGATGTTTCGGTGTCAAATGCCAAACGCACGAATTGAAACTTTCATTATTATTTTGTGTGTTTGCACCCAGACACCTTAAAACAAATTGTTAGACGATAGTTCTTCGTATATTGGTTTCAAAATATTTTTCACATCATCGTCTAAAGGAGGAGGATGGTTGTATGTGTCCAAAGATCCTACAGCCTCCTTCTGCCTCCATTTGCACCAAGAACTCAATCCGGATGGACAATACATGTGTGGGGTTCCTCGTTTGAGGAAATCTTATGATAATATGTTGCCTATATAGTTTTTTTCATTTCATCGATAGAATTAGAATATCGACATATAGCTAAACAATAATAGGTTGACAAATCTTTCATTAATTTATTTGTTAATTCAACTTTCTTCGGTCCTGTTATTTTTGTTTTTCTTGACCTTTTTTTGTTTTCGCCTTCAGTTGTTTTCCTAGCTTTTTTCATTTGTAAGAGATGTTTTTTGGCTTCCTTGGCCCTTCGAAACATGCGTTTTTTTATATGTAAAATGCATTCTTTTTTTTTACGATACAATCATCGCCATAAGGTTTTGTATCAAATAACATTTTATATGTTTTTATGTCACCGTCGCTGATATAATAAATTGTTGGTTATTAAACGCAGTTAAGGGAATATTTATTAAATGCTCGATATAATATACGCCATAAATACAGAACAGCTCGTCAGAGACGCGACATGTAACACAAACGGTTGAATAAACAGTTGTTACCAACAGTAACAAGAATAGATGAGGCTAATGCCTATACGGGTACAAGTAGGCACCGGAAGGACGCGTTCTTAAAATGTCCCTGCATCGTCGTGTGAATACACCCAATTTCTCACACTTCCCCTCGAGGTGCGAACAAACCTCGCACCTGTGACGAAATCCTTCTCAACCCTAGCAACCCGATGAACCGCTTGAACTTCGGACCAGACAGTGCCTTCGTCAGGACGTTGGCTACCATGTCGTCCGTTGAAACATGCGAGATCTCGAATTTCTTGTACTTCAGTGCTTCGCGTACGAAATGGTGCCTGACGTCGATGTGTTTGGTCCGGGAGTGGAACGTCGGGTTTTCTGCCAGTTTCAGAGCACCCATGTTGTCGTTATAAACTCTGATTTCAGCCAGTCTTTCGAACCCGAACTCGGCCAATAGAGCTCCGAAATATATGGCCTGCATTGCTACCTCGGCCAATCCCATATATTCGGCCTCGGTTGACGAAAGTGCGACGGTCCTCTGTTTCTTGGAATCCCATGAGACGGCTCCTTCACCGAAAACAAAAGTATGTCCCGTATAGGAACGTCGATCAATCGTACAACCGGCCCAATCTGCGTCCACGTAGCCCGTAAGCGGTTTCTTGGACGGTTCGAAATGAAGGCCCAATTTCAATGCGATTTTCCATACTTGTCATTGAATTGACTCAAGACGTTCACAGCATGTGCGATATCCGGTCTTGTTGCAACGGCCAAGTACATCAGCGATCCGACCAGTTCACGGTATGGGAGAGCCTCTCCTCTTCATTCGGAGCTTCCTCGATTTCTGTCAATTTGGTGTTGACATCTGACGGTGTACCTACAGGCTTCGATTCGCTCATCCCAAAACGTGCCAGGACTTCGAGCACATAACCCTCTTGACACATACTTATCTGGTTCGATTCTCGCCGGAATTCTATCCCCAGACAGTACTTTGGTTCTCCTAGATCCTTAATACCGAATTGTCTGCTCATATGATGCTTGAACTTCGTTATAAGGTCGGTTCTTCGGGAGAACGTTAAGATGTCATCTACGTACACTGCTATGCACAACGAGTCTCCCCCTTGCTCGAATCGGTATATACAAGGATCTGACTTGGAAGGTCTCGCTCCGAAATCTCTCAGCACATCATCTAGCTTCTTGTGCCAGCTTCTTCCAGCTTGACGAAGACCATACAGTGACTTTCTCAACTTGCAGACTCTGTCCCCGGTTTGCAAGTCCCTGAGCATGTTCCTCGCCTTGACCTCGACATCGCTTCCCTTGGCTTCTGTATCGCTGATTAATTCGAGCGCTTTGGACAGTAAAAGCGGCACATCCATGAAGATTTCTTCTTCCAGCACTCCATTCAAATAGGCTCTCTCAACATCGAATTGCCTCATCTTCATCCCCTCGCTCGCAGTCAGTGCAACTAGCAGGCGAATCGAGCTCAAGCGAGCAACTGGTGCGAACGCCTTAAAATGGTATCATCAGAATTGTACTTGTTTCGGAGTACTAAACGAGATCCGATCACTTGTCGGCCCTCAGGGCGTTTTACCAAATCCCAAGTATTGTTTTTTAGGATGGATTTGACTTCGCTCGCTATTGCGCGGTGCCACTCTTCAGCATTCGGGCCTGAAATGGCCTCCCTCATGGGTACCTCTGCTAGCAAGGCGCATTCGGCGTCTGCGTATTGGGTTTCTTCTCGACGGACGTGGAATAACTTCCGAGGTCTTCCCACTCTTCCGGTCCGCAGCAAGGTCGGTCTTCCGGGTCCTCTTTTCGGTGTCGTTCCTATCTCGTTCACACAATCTTCTCCAGTGTCTTCAGGAATTGTCCGAACGGCCGAAACATCGTCCCTCACTGCCCCTAGAGGTACTAATTCGATGTCCAGACCCTCAGCTCGCCCTTCGTACGGGTCAGAAGTTTCCTCTTGGACAAAATCTTCAAAAACTGATTTCGGCGATGCTGTGTGGGTTTCCAGGAATTTGACGTCCCTCGTGATTTCGATTTTCCTTTCTTCAGGAAGCCACACTCTATACCCTTTTGCATTCAACGCATATCCCAGAAAGATTCCCTTTCTTGCATGGTGGTCTAGCTTCCTCTTGCTAGGTAATCTGTTGAGACAAAACACCTGAGATCCAAACTCGCGGAAAAAACTTACGTCAGGAGCTGTTCCTATCCACAGTTCGTGCGGTGTCCGACCATCTAAGTTTCTGGTTGGACATCTATTCCGGATGTAGTTTGCAGTTGAAACTGCTTCGGCCCAAAACGACGGTGGCAGCCCTGACTTAATAAGTAGGCATCGCGCCATTTCGATGAGTGTCCGATTTTTCCGCTCGGCAGTGCCATTCTGTTCGGAGTTGTATGCAATAGAAAGACGTCGTTGAATACCGTTTGTCTTCAAGAAGCGATCGAACTCGGAGTTTATGTACTCTCTTCCATTGTCCGATTGTAGAAATTTAATTTTCTTCCCCTTTTGATTCTCCGCTGACGCCTTGACTTCCTTGAATGCTTCGAGAGCGTCGCTTTTATTTCTGCGAAAGCGTACTTCACACCACCTGGAATGCTCATCTATGAAGGTGATATAGTACCTGGCTCGATTGTTTGATTCAACCCGCATTGGACCGCATAAATCTGAGTGAATGATCTCTAAGGGTTCATACTTGCCTTTCGATTTCGCGGGGAAAACGGCTCTAGTCATTTGTAGTATATATGTCAATGTATTAGAGAATGGTAGGCGAGTTTGTTGCGTTCGACCGACGAGCGTAGCGAGGCGCCGGCAACGATGTAAAAAACAAAAGCTTAACGGACAACGAAGATATCGGGAGAAGAGTCGCATGGTAACGTTCGAGGTGCAAACACGTGTGTCTTATGCATTTACGTTACGGCCGTGGGGCCAACTTAGTATATGTACCTTTATGTTTATTCAGTGTTTTTCCTAATTTAAATATATATCAACCTATTCTTACATCAGTGTTTAATTACGATTCCTGACTTTCCCGGAAAAGACTACTACAGCTTCAGAAGTGGGATAGAACAACCTGAACATTTGTGTTAGTTTTGTTAAATTTGGTGGAACGGGAATATTGACTATGGTGTCTTTGAAAGATATTCCGAGGATACACGTAAACCTGGGAAGGGTTGCGGCTCAGTCGATTCGCGCTCTGCACAGGCTCGTTTTCGATGAAGAGGGCGACCGAAACAACCGCAAGCGGCTAAGGCATTTTACGGGTTTTACGTTCGAAAGTGCGACTAAGCTTGGATACAAGGTTGCGTCGGTGGTGGATGCATTTAGTTTGAGCGAGTTGATCGGGATCGCCGGTATACTGAACATCGACTCTGAGGGACAAAAAGAAGAAATTGGACAACGGGTTTGCAAGCATCTGTCCGATTTAACGTTGTTGAAGGAAGCTAACGCAGCGATGACCCTTTCAGAAGAGGAATCGGAAGACGAGGTAGTGGAAATGCCTGCCAGAAGCCGTGATGATACACCTAGATTTGCGTTAAATTTTCGAGATGTGGAAGACTCGATACGACCGTTTAACGGAACCGATGGATATCCCGTGGAGAGGTGGATGGAAGAATTTGAGGAAAATGCGACGTCATTCGCATGGTCCGACCTGCAAAAAACTCTGTTCGCGAGAAAATGTTTGAAGGGATTGGCGAGATTATTCGTGCAAGGTGAGAAGGGACTTTCATCGTGGGCACGATTTAAAAGTCGGTTACTAGAGGAATTTGCTACGCGGGTAAACAGTGCAGAATTACACGAAAAGTTGCGCACCAGGAAAATGCAGCGGGACGAATCGGTGCACGAATATTTTTTAAAAATGAAGGAAATTGCGGTACAAGGATCGATTGAATCCGAATCGCTAATACAGTACATTGTGGACGGGATTCCAGACGAGCCAATGGGAAAAGTTCATCTTTACGAAGCCAAGCATCTGAATGAACTTAAGGATAAATTAAAAATTTATGAGCGAGTGCGGAACGTAAGTCGACCGGGGGGTGAAGAAAGCACCTGTGACGCCGACGACCGGTGCAGCGAGCACGAGCAACGGAACGGGGAAGACGCATACGACATCAGGATACGTCAGACCACCACCTCGATGCTTTAACTGCAACGACGTGGGACATTTGGCCAACGCCTGTCCGAAGCCAAAAAGAAGCCCAGGATCGTGCTACATCTGTGGATCGGTCGAGCATCAGAAGCAGTCTTGTCCGCGGCGATCGGAAGCGTTGAGGGAAGGGAGAGGAGCGAGGAAGAGCGAGATGAATACGCACCTGGTTAATTTAAGGGCAAGCGAGATAAGTCCATGTTACACCGTCGAATTAATTTCAGATCTAGGTAAGATTGAAGCAGTTATCGATACCGGAAGTCCGGTGTCATTTTTAAGTCGGAGATTAGTTCCCGCAAATGTTCAATTAAATAATTACGATCGTACGATGCGATTCGAAGGAGTGAACAGAAGCGCGATAGAAATATTGGGCCAGTTGAGGGAAAAAACATTAGTTTCGGGTTGCGAAGCAATACTCGATTTTTACGTGATTCCGGATCGAACGCTTAGTTGTGATTGCTTATTAGGTCGTGATTTTATTAATAATGACAACTTAGATGTTACGATCGGGAAATCGGTTATTATTCGCCCGAGCTCGATTGCGGAAATAATGAAGATAGATGTGATAGATGATAAAATAAATAACGATATTCTGGACAATTTAATAGTTAATCCGAATTTAGAATACGAGTGGCAGGAAAAAGTAGGCCAAATTGTTAACGAGCATTACGTGAAACCGGGTAGACCCGAACTTCCAGATACAAAATTAGAAATGGAATTAATTTTGAAACCGAATCATCAACCCCTTTTACTACAATCCGCGACGTTTATCGTACTGCGAAAAGAATGCAGTGCAAGCAATAATTCAGGATCTATTAAGTCGAGAAATTATCCGTCCAAGCTCATCGCATTTTTGTAGCCCGATTGTGTTGATAAGGAAGAAAAATGGACAGTATAGGATGGCGGTCGATTACAGAGATCTAAACAAATTAACATTGCGAGATAATTTCCCTATTCCTAGGATAGAGGATCAAATTGATCAATTGCGGAACAAATCGTACTTTACCCGGTTAGATTTGAAGGATGCGTTTCATCACGTTTTTATGAAAGAAAACTCAATTAAATACACGGCATTTACATGTTTTATGGGTCAATTTAAACACCTACGTATGCCTTTTGGGTTATCAAACGGCCCATCATTTTTTATGAGATTTATTAATAACGCATTCCAACAATTATTAAATCAACAAAAAATTTTGATATATTTAGATGATATTTTAATTGTCACCGAAACCCCTTGTGAAAATTTAGAGATATTTGCAGAAGTTTTTAAGGTAATAGTTAGAAATTGTTTAGATTTAAAATTAGCCAAATGCGCTTTTCTACTTACGGAAGTAGTCTATCTAGGTTATCGTATAGACTCGCAAGGCATTAGACCGAGTGAAGAAAATCTAAAGGCTGTGTATGATTATCCTATCCCCAGAAATTACCGCGAACTGCAGAGCTGGTTGGGTTTAGTTTCGTATTTTAGGAAATTCATAAAAAATTTTGCAGTAATAGCAAAACCGCTGTATGACTTGTTAAAATCCAAAGTCAGTTTTCGATGGGACGACGAGTTGCTAAATTGTTTTGAAAATCTGAAAAGAGAATATTATCATGTCGGAACCCGTGTTAGCTATTTACTCGGTACACGCAGAGACTGAGTTGCATTGCGATGCGAGTTCACACGGATTTGGATCGGTCCTATTGCAAAACAAACAGATGGTAAATTCCACCCTATCTGTTATTTTAGTAAAAGAACTACTCAAGCAGAGAGCAAATATCACAGCTTCGAATTAGAAGCATTAGCAATAGTTTACGCGCTGGAACGTTTTAGAATTTATTTGCAAGGAATACCGTTCAAAATTGTGACGGATTGTAACAGCCTGAAATTAACTTTGGAGCGAAAGGAAATAAACCCACGAATTTTGCGATGGTCATTAATTTTACGAAATTATCAATATACTTTGGAACACCGAACGGGAGATAAACTAGTACATGCGGATGCACTTAGTCGCGAATTTAGTGTGTTGATTATCACGGAAAATAGTTTCGAACAGAACCTTTCTATTTTACAGGATCAAGATCCACAGTTAAAAGAATTGCGAGAGGAATTGCAAAATTCCGAAAATAAATTTTACGAATTGAGCAATGGATTGGTTTACCGGAAGGTTCATAACAAACGTTTATTTTGTGTTCCATCTTCAATGGAGGAAAATATAGTTAGGAAAAATCACGAAGAAATAGGTCATCAAGGGGTAGATAAGACCCTCGAGTATATTTCGCGAATTTATTGGTTTCCGCAGAAGAGGCAGAAGATCCAAAAATGGATTGCCAATTGTTTGAAATGTATCACGTATTCGGCCAATGCGAACCGGGTAGAAGGCATATTAGAATGTCCGGATAAAAATTCAGTACCATTTTATTGCGTGCACATTGATCACTACGGTCCGTTGGAACGAACAAATCACCGTTACAAGTATATTTTTGAAGTGATTGACGCATTTGCGAAATTTGTGAAATTTTATCCGACCGTCAGTACCAATGCGGACGAGGTAATACGGCATTTACGAACTCATTTTTCCGTGTATAGTAAACCGTACAAAATTGTTTCGGATCGAGGCAGCGCATTTACCTCGAATAAATTTAAGGAATTTTTATCGGAATTGAATATACAGCAGGTGTTAATTGCGACCGCAACACCACACGCAAACGGTCAAATCGAAAGAATAAATCGTTCTCTTACACCGATGTTAGCGAAATTAAGTCCTAGTGCCGGTACATGGAATCGAGTATTAGCAGAGGTGGAATATGCAGTTAATAATACGGTAAATCGTTCTACGGGAGACACGCCGAGTCGATTATTATTTGGAATCAATCAAGTAGGTACTGTGTGTGATGATTTGCGTAGGGTGCTAAACGAACGGGATGTTGATGATCAGGAACTATCTACGATAAGAGAGAATGCCGTCGCGAAAATTCGTGCAACCAACAGAATATAATAAAAATATTATGACAAACGACACAAATTACCAGTACAGTACAGTGTAGGTGATTATGTAGTTGTAAAAAACATAGAGGTTACGACGGGAGTTAACAAAAAGTTGTTGCCAAGATTTAAAGGTCCGTATGTCGTCAAGAAGGTGCTTGACAAAAATCGATATGTTATTAGTGACCCGGAGGGGCATCAAGTAACCCAACTTCCGTTTGAAGGTATATCTTCCCCAGAAAATATGCGAAAATGGGTGAATTTGGATAATGAAAACAGTTAAACAATCTGTTTCTTATACTTTCTTCTGTCTTACCGGTTATATTTTGTGTTTAGTTTACTTGATGCGTCGCATTGTGAATGTTTGGTAATTCATATTGTTTGTTTTAGATTGTAATATGCGTTTCATAAAAAATATTGTATTCAGTATATTCTATGGTTTACTTGTGCTATGCGTTAATTTTATTAGTTTGTGCCATGACGATTGAGGGCAATCGTTGGTCAGGGTGGCCGAACTGTAGTATATGTATACAATGTATCGGGGAATCGTCGGCGAGTTTGCTGCGTTCGACCGACGAGCGTAGCGAGACGCCGGCAACGTTGGAGAAAACAAACGCATACGGACAACGAAGATATTAGGGGAGTCGCATGGTAACGTTCGGTGTGCGAACACGTATTTTATGCATTTATGTTACGGCCGTGGGGCCAGCTTAGTACATCTACCCTTTACGTTTATACTTACTGTGTTTTTCTAATCTAAATATATACATATATATCCACCTATTATTACATTAGTGCTTCATTCCTGACTTTCCCGGAACAAAGACTACTACAATAAATAATTTTGGGTGGACTTATTATTAGATTTAATAAATTTTTAAATTAATGCATAAATAATTTTTCATTATTAAATATTGTATATTTTTCAATGAACCAGTTGATCTACTTCATTATTGACTATTAATCTGCATTAAACTATTTACATGAAAAATTATTTATTTCGAAAATAGTTAATAAAATTTGAGAATTCCAAACTAAAACATTTTTTCGCATTTGCCATGTAAAAGCACTAAGAATCAAATAATATGAAGGCACTGCTGTAAGCTGTAAATTGTGCCTTATACCTGCCTGACTTTATGACAGACATAAAACATTTGTGCGGTATTGCCTTTCGTTTTCGCTTCCTTTCGTTTTCATTTAGATTTTTTTACTTATACAGGGTATTCGGCCACCCCTGGGAAAAATTTTAATGGGAGATTCTAGAGGCAAAATAAGACGAAAATCAAAGTATCAATTTCTTCACTGAGGCTTCATTAAAAGTTATTAAAAATTAAATTAAAAATTTCAAATCATTCTGAAAAAATTATTTTTTGGTTGCGGGGCTCAATTATAATCACTTTTGGTGAATACACATACCTCCGAAATCCGACGTGTTTTCGTGAAATATGTGTGAGCTATATCGGAGCCGCCATTTTGTTTTTTTAAATTATGACTTTTGATTCGTAATCAGCAACCTCGATAGTAACTATGTATCAAATTTCAGGTGATTCCGACATTTCTTTCGCATATGTGTGAGCTATATCGGAGCCGCCATTTTGTTTTTTTAAATTATGACTTTTGATTCGTAATCAGCGACCTCGATAACCCCTACCTACAAATTTTTAGCTAAATTGAAGAACTCCATATTATGGCCAACTTTTCGGCATTTGGGACCACTGTGCGCCGGGCCGAGCGACAAGGATGAGTGTGAAAAACAATTGAATGCGCAAATGTATGTATGTGAGTGAATGTGTGGCCGCATGGGCCCAGTCTAGAGCGAACCATCGCAGCGCATAGTACAATAAAATATTTCCTAAATCTAAACGGCAGTTTTACTTCCGCGATCCCATAAGTGGTGACCCCGACGTGATAGCGTGCAAAAGTGAAGTGCAAGCGCGTCGCAAAACAGAAAAATTATGGAATCGACGGATGGAACAGTCGGAATCGCAAAAGTTGCGGTACGCGTACCACCCTTTTTTTCAACGAATCCGAAATTGTGGTTCGCACAACTCGAAGCGCAATTTAATTTAAACGGCATCACGATAGACAGTACCAAGTACTGGTACGTGGTGTCCAGCCTCGAAAGCAGGTACGCAGAAGAAGTTGTCGACGTAATTACGAACCCTCCAGCCGAAGGAAAGTATGATACGTTGAAGACAGAACTGATCGCGCGTTTGTCCACCTCGCAGGAGCGTAAGACGAAACAACTTCTAGAATTGGAGGAAATAGGTGACCGAACACCATCACAATTTCTACGTCATTTACGTAGTCTGGCCGGTACAGAGGTCCGGACACATTGCTGCGAACTCTCTGGTCAGGACGTCTTCCAACAAACATGCAGACAATTCTTGCTACTCAAACGGATACTCCTCTCGACAAAGTAGCAGTTTTAGCCGATCGAGTGTACGAGGCGACACAGACGCAACGCGTAGCAAGCGTCGAAACAAATTTCGATTTTGTCGCTCTCAAAAAGGAGTTGCACGAAATCCGACAGCGGCTGGATCAATCACGGGCGAGAGAACGATCGCGTAGGTACACGTCATACTAGAAGCCGTTCACGCAGTGCAAGATACGATCCAAATTGCGGACTGTGCTGGTATCATTGGCGATTCAAGCAGAGATCGACCAAGTGCGTTACACCCTGTAATTGGCAGCAGGGAAACGACAATCCCCGTCACTAATCGCGGCAATAGATGACGGACCAGAAGGACGCCGCCTTTTTGTGACCGACACAAAAACAAGGATCGCGTTTCTGGTTGACACCGGGGCAGACTTGTGTGTGTTTCCGCGATCGCGAGTGTCTGGCAGACGAGCGAAGTGTACATACCAACTGTACGCGGCAAATGGGACAGTCATATCGACGTACGGTACAATAACATTGTCGTTAGACTTGCGATTACGACGAAATTTTATGTGGAACTTTGTGATAGCAGACGTGGACTATCCTATAATTGGTGTGGACTTTTTGGTTTATTACGGACTATTAGTGGATGTGCGAAATCGGTGCCTTGTGGACAATGTAACGTCGTTGACGGCGCCTGGAAGACAAGCCAAAGAAACCGTGAACACGATTCGGGCAATCAGTGGAGATTCGCAATATCATCGTTTACTCGCCGAATTTCCCGATTTATGCCGTCCGGCGGGAGTGGAGCGCACAATTAAAAACAATGTGCAACATCATGTCACCACAACGCCAGGACAGCCTGTTTTTTGTCGACCACGACGCCTAGCATCGGATCGTTTTAAAGCAGTTAAAATGGAATTCCAGGAAATGCTTCAACAAGGTACGGTAAGACCGTCGAAGAGCCCATGGGCATACGCTTTACATGTAGTCCCAAAGAAGGACAAAGGCCTTCGCCCGTGCGGAGATTACCGAGCCCTCAACGCACGAACCGTGCCGGACAGGTATCCAGTACCACATATTGAAGACTTTACGCAAACTTTAGCAGGTAAGACGATCTTCTCCACAATAGACCTGGTCAGAGCATATCATCAGATCCCTGTCGCAGAAGAGGATATAGAAAAAACAGCCGTGACAACACCCTTTGGCTTGTACGAATTTCCTCGGATGCCTTTTGGTCTGCGGAACGCTGCGCAAACCTTTCAGCGTTTCATCGATGAGGGTGATAAGGGATCTCGACTTCACATACGCCTACATCGACGATT
Organism: Colletes collaris; assembly: GCA_030068185.1. Taxonomy (NCBI): domain Eukaryota; kingdom Metazoa; phylum Arthropoda; class Insecta; order Hymenoptera; family Colletidae; genus Colletes; species Colletes collaris. The sequence goes on along the minus strand of JASGYR010000047.1, from coordinate 54,884 downwards.
TGTTAATCGCGTCAGCAAATGAAGACGAACATGTACAGCATCTTAAGACATTATTTACGCGTCTGAGTGAGTATGGCATCGTGATAAATTCAGCGAAGTGCATGTTTGGACAAGGCGAAGTGCGTTTTCTCGGATACCAGGTTAATGGGTGCGGTATTCGGCCAGTTAAAGATAGAGTCGAGGCAATAGCGGAATTTCCGCGACCTAATACTATTAAACAATTAAGGCGTTTTTTAGGAATGGCAAATTTCTATCGAAGATTTATTCCGCGAGCCGCCGCACTACAGCAGCGGTTAAACCGTTTATTAGAAGGTTCAAAGAAAGGAGACGCTCCGGTAGAATGGACTAGCGAAACAGAAACCGCGTTTAATAGCTTAAAATCCGGTCTCGCGAATGCCGTATTGTTAGTACATCCGAAAGACAATGCGCCGATTTCTGTAACGGTCGACGCTTCGGATGTTGCAATAGGCGCGTCTTTGCAACAATATGTTGAAAACGAGTGGCAACCCCTCGGATTTTTCACGAAATCTTTAACAGCCTCTCAGCGTAAGTACAGCGCGTATGATAGAGAATTGTATGCTGCTTACGCTGCGGTAAAGCGATTCAGACATTCCGTAGAAGGGCGTGATTTCACTATATTTACTGACCATAAACCTTTAGTATTTGCGTTTCAACAAAAACCCGAAAAATGTTCACCGCGACAATTCCGATATTTAGATTTTTATTGCACAGTTTACTAGTAAAATTTCTCATATTAGCGGAAAAGATAACATTGTTGCCGATGCGTTGTCGCGTATAGAAGCCATAAAATCAGCGGTCACGTACGACGAGTTAGTCGCAGCACAAAAGGATGACGAAGAATTAAAGGAGCTCTTGGCATCCAACACACACGCACTTCAGCTACGGAAGATAACATTGTCCGAAAGAAGAGACGAAATATATTGCGATATCTCAACAAACACTGCACGGCCATACGTTCCAAACAAATTAAGGCGCAGAGTGTTCGACAGCCTCCACGGATTATCACATCCCGGAGTACGAGCTACTCAGAAGAATATTATACAAAAATACGTCTGGCCGGAAATAAGAAAGGATTGTGCAAACTGGGTAAAAACTTGTATTCCTTGTCAGAGATCCAAAATAACAAGACATGTATCTACAACACCCGGAGATTTTGTGAACGCAAGTGAGCGATTCGAGCATGTTTATGTGGACATAGTCGGACCATTACCGATTTCCCTGGGCTATAAATATTGTTTAACGTGTGTGGATCGATACACACGTTGGCCGGAAGCAATACCCATAGAAGAGATAACCGCCGAAAGAGTGGCAAGATCCTTGCTCGAAGGATGGATTGCAAGATATGGAGTCCCTCGAACAATCACCTCTGATAAGGGACGACAATTCGAATCTCACCTCTTTAAGGAACTCAAGCGCCTAATAGGTGCGACTCATATTACAACTACAGCTTACCATCCTGCGGCAAATGGTATGGTGGAAAGATTTCATAGGCAGCTGAAGGCCGCGATCAAATGCCACGAAACAGAAGCGCGGGCAGAAATTTTGCCGGTGGTACTTTTGGGAATTAGGACGTCGTGGAAGGAAGATTTAGGCGCGACACCATCAGAATTAGTTTATGGAACGAGTAGTAGATTACCAGGCGAATTTTTTAAAACAGAATCTACAATAGATACGGCAACATTTATAATTCATCTAAAGAATCAAATGAAACAGATACAACCCGTTCCAGCAAGCAGACATGGTACACGAAACGTTTTTGTATATAAGGAATTAGGTACGACCCCATACGTTTTTCTTCGACCCGACGCAAAAAAGACCTTTCCAGTTGGTATACGAGGGCCCATATAAAGTTTTGGAGCGAAACGCTAAAACATTTAAATTAGAAATAAATCATAAACCGACAGTAGTATCAATCGACCGTTTAAAGCCAGCTCATATTCTGAACGAAGATTTGCCGGAAAATCAATACACTCAGTCTCAGTTCATTGTACATTATCATCAAAGTAGCAATCGTATTGTAAATTCCGAACAATTAAATACACAAAACCGAGAACAGCGATATAATCTACGAAGGCAAGTTAGATTTCCAGACCGTTTTCAAGCCGGATTCAGTTAATAATAGTAGTCGTAACACAATGTGTAAAATTTAACATTTAAAACAGTAAGATATACATTGTACCCTTCGTTACAATGTAAAGCGAGTTAGCGTTAACACTGGCGAGAGGGTGATATAACGGCCGACGACAGGTAAGAAAGAGACTTCCTCGCCGCCGGGCCGAGCGACAAGGATGAGTGTGAAAAACAATTGAATGCGCGAATGTATGTATGTGAGTGAATGTGTGGCCGCATGGGCCCAGTCTAGAGCCAACCATCGCAGCGCATAGTACAATAAAATATTTCCTAAATCTAAACGGCAGTTTTACTTCCGCGATCCCATAAATTCTTACAGACTAAAGACTCTAATTGAGTACACGTCGTCTTCGGTGTGGGTTACATGTATTGCACTTAATGCCGTTTAATAACCTTAACTAAAGTGAGTCGAGGAACTTAATCTATTACGCCTAAGTTTAGTATAGAAAAGGCATAGTAAAAACTATGCTAGCGTGACAAGAGGGGAGAGTTATTGGGTTAATGTTAATGGGTAGAAGGTAAGGTGGGTGAAAGGGGAATAGATACTGGTGCAATTAATTTAACCACCAGTATTTGCGTACATTTTTTCGATGCTTATCTTTTAAGTCTATGGATGAGAGTCTATAGCTGAATTTGAGGTTTTCGTCGTTTACATTGATGTCTTTATCATATAGCAGTTTCTTATTTGACGTTTTTCTATTAATGTGGTAGATCAGGGGAACGTTATTTTCATTTTGGATGAGGCCCTTTTCGTCCATGTAGATAAACGATTCTGGTGGCGTGTAGCCTGTATGTCTGGTTTTTGTGAAATATTGTGGGTTGGGATAGAGTGTATGTGATATTAGTGAGTTGGATGTGATTCTGTTTATTTTTTACCAGTGATCTCTAATTATTTTTAAAATAAATAAGTCTATTCGGACTGATCTGTGTTTTCCTATGCACGCCCTTAAGCATTTTCTTTCGAATAGCCTAATTTTTTCCATAGTACTCGCGCTGATGTTATACCATATTTGACACCCATATGTTAAAATGGGCCTGACTAGCAGCTTGTAGCAGAGGATTTTTACTTCTTTGTTTAGGTCTTTAGAGTAGAATAATCTTTTATGGATAATGAAGGCCTTCTGTGCTTTTTGTAACTGTATGCTTATGTGTTGTGTATAGCTTAATTGAAAATCTATGTTAATACCAAAATAGCGAACTATCTTTTTGTGGGGTACTTTAATATTTGTGTTGTTTGTTACGTGTAGGGAAAAGTGTTTTGAGTGAGCTTTTACGTTTGAGTTTGCGTCTGAGTTTCTTGATATGTATGGTCTGAACAAGATTGTTTCGCATTTTAGTGCGTTAATTTTTAGTTTCCATGTTTGGAAATAGTCTTGGATTTTATTAAAAAGTTGTTGTAGGTCTGTTTTTATTGCCGAAGGTTTGTTACCTTTTGTGTAAATTAGTAGGTCGTCAGCGAACGCTAATGCACATTTATTGCTATTATCATTAAGACCATACATATGTAAAAGGTCGCTGGTGTAAAAGTTGAAGAGTGTGGGGGAGTTGACCGTTCCTTGTTGTAGACCGTTTTTAATTGGGAAGGATTTTGAGGATGTGTTATCCGCTTCGGATACGACGAAGAGTTTGTCGTGGAGCATGTGCCAAATCATTTTTATTAGGTGCCTAGGGAATTCTTTTTTTATTAATTTATAAAATAATCCGTCTAGCCAGACCGTGTCGAAAGCCTTTTCGAGATCTATAAAACAAGCGCCAACGCAGTCGCCCGCATTTCTGGTCCAGCAGATGTCTGAAGTAAATTTGGTCAATGCGTGAACGGTGGAGTGTTTATGTCGAAAACCGAATTGACATTCTGGGATTATTTGTTTTTTAAGACAGTGACTAGTAATGGCGTTGGAGATGATTGTCTCAAAGACTTTACTAATATTTGGTAGCAGACTTATGGGCCTGTAGCTTGATGGATCACTGTCCTCTTTACCTTTTTTTTTATTGTTATTAGTTTAGCTGTTTTCCAGCTTTGGGGGAAGTAGAGTAAGTTAAGGCAGTTGTTAAATATTATTGTGTAGTAGGTAATATATTGTTGTGGTAATTGTTTTAGCGCTATATTTGGAATTTTGTCGAAACTAGAGGATTTTTTGTTATTTAATTTTCGGAAGGTAGTATTTACTTTATCAAAGGATGTGAAGTAATTGGGTGGCGTCATGTGTTCGTTTGGGTTGTCTGATGTGTTTTCTGTTTTTATTTGTCTGTTGTTATTTGATCTATCGGTTACTATTTCTGCTTTTAGTGTATCTATTTTAAGTTTAATGATATTTGAGAGTTGTTCTTTGCCCATGTTGTCATTTTGGGTGTGCACTGATTGGAAGTGAGCGCCTAGAATGTTTAATTTCTCTATTGGGTTGTTAATAATGTAGTTGTCCTTGTTGTTGTCTTTTTCTAGTGTGGAGGTGTCGATATTCGTGCGACCACTGCGCTATAAGAAAACCTCTGATCTACCAGATTTTGAATGCTTTTAAGACGTTTTTCTTTTAGTTTATCTTGCTGGTCCCGTTTTTCGATTATTTTGTTCCTTATTTCTATAAGTTTTGGGCATCCCATGCGGGATGTCCATAATTTTTGCAGTGTACGCAGTACGGTTGTTCTAGATTTGTGGATCTGTCGTTATGGTTCTGTGGTAGGAGTTTACATTCGCCCGGGTTATGTTTTTCGTTACATTTCACGCATCTATATTCTAGGTTGCAATTAATAGCGGAATGACCTATTCTTTGGCATCTTTTACATTGTACTTGTTCTTTTTTGTTTAGTTTGTCCCATACTACGGCGGAATATAATAGTATTTTAATTTGTTTTAATTTCTCCGGTTTGCTGTCAGGGGAGAGCTTGACTAGGAAAATTGGCAATTTTATCGCTTCTTTAATGGAGCGTTTCGTTTGAAATTTAATTACATTGAGAAAGTTAAGTCCTTGGATTTTCTTATTTTTTAGTTCGTTGAGGACTTCCTCAGCATCGAAGTCCCCATCTAAGTTTTTTAGTAGTACCGATATTGACTTTTCTTGCTTGGGTGTGAAAGTGAAGAATTGGGTGTTATTGTTTTTTAGGATTAAACAAGCGTTTTTGAAATCTATTGAATTATTTACATATAATAGATGTTTACCGTTATTGATTTGTTTTACTAAGAAGTCGGTTATACCTGTCTGTTTGATAATGTCTATCGTATACTTTGGTGCTTGGCCGGATATGTTGATCGGAGGTTGCCGTGTTGGCCTGGTGGTGTTGGCATCCCCTCCGACGAGCGGCAGGAAGACGTTACGCTTTCTCTTCTCTTCGGTGCGATGGCCTGGCTAGCCCAATCTTCTGCCGATTGTTTTCTTTTAGCGTGGCGTTTTCCGCTAGGGCTGGGATGTTCCGATTCCTTTTCTTGCGCGCACGTTTTCTTTTGTGCGCTTGCAGGTACGCTCGGCTGGGGGCTGGAGTCCGCCTTGGTGTCGAGTTGCAGCTTTTCAAATTTGTTCTGCACTGGTATTTCGATCGTGTACGATTCATGGCTCCTTAATTTTGTTTTGCGTTCCTCCTCTAATTGTTTTTCTAACTTTGCTATTGTTTGTTGTAAGTCGGTTATTATTTTTGTGAGTTCTTCAGGCGATGGTATTTGCTCGTCTTTCATTATTATTTCGCGATCGCAATCCATTGAATTATCTGCGGCTGCGGTGTTCTTTTGTTTCTTGGCTTTTCCCATGACTGGTGATTCTGTAGATCTTAGTAGTTTGGATCTTCTATTCGGAAGCTTGGGAGGCGGATTTAATCGTTTTATCTGTTTATTTTTTAAGATTTGTTTTGCGATTTTTTCCACGTTGTTGTCCTCGTCGTCTATGTATTTAGTGAGAATATTGATTTTGCTTAATTGATTGGTCTTACGGCCATCCTCTTTTAATAAGTTTTTTGCGAATTCGCTGCTTGCACATGTTGTTTCGCAAATTTTTTCATTCTCCGGGACTTTTTTGCATGGTTCGCGGGGTAAACCCCTCACAGGGGGCGTGGTCTCGCGGACACTTATTTTAGTATGTGCGTTTATAACACAATGTTATAACTGCTCGATTGACACTTATAACAGATTTTTACTTTTTTTTTTTTTTTTTTATCACTTTCACTTTCGTTGTTCTTTTGTCGGGTAGTGCGGGGACGGTGCCTGGGCTAACACGTCCTACCTCTCCGAGGGACAAAACACGACCGGCCCTAACGCTGCGCCATCGACGCCGTTGAAAATATCGTTGATTTTCTAGGATATATTGCGCTCAACGGTTGGCTTTATTTTATTTGTTTCAATTGTTATGTAATTCTGCTTAGTGTAGAAACATTAAACAGTCTACAAAACACTTATATATTGAAGGATGCATAAAATTTCAACGTGTAAGTTACTCTAATACGCAGAAAATGAGGAAAAACTCGGTTTTTATTTTTTTTCACTGCGGCGCACCAAAATGAAAAATCTGAAAAAATTGAGAATAATAGTAATAGTAATACCTGTTTACTGTAAAAGTATAAAAGTAGTTCCGGGCCTCCTTCAATACGTAATCGGCAGTTTTCGGCATTTTTGCTGTTTTTATTTTTAACTACCTGGTTCTTCAATCAAAAAATCTGAAAATCTCCCAAAATATGTGCCCCGGTACCTGAAATGTCTCTGAATTTTTTTACATTTTTTTACTCAATAGGTCAAGAGAAATTGTACAAAAACATGATTTTCGTTTTCACCCCATTACTACCCCCACGGTCGAGATTTCAAGTTAAAAATTTGCACACAGGGGTTTTTTTATTTTTGCTATCGAATGACCCGTGGCTCGTTCCATTCGGTTTGGGGGCACATTTGACGCCCTTATTCGGCTATACCCTTTCTTTCACTCTCATCACGGCTTCACTATTGGTTCTTAGCGCCACTTCATTTCTTCCAGAGTGATGTTTCGTGTATCTTTCGTAAGTTCCTCTTTGAAAATTTCTTCCCTTCTCTTTTTTCGCAGGCGGTGGATTCCTCCTTGGTTCGCGACACTCCGACGCAATATGATCGAAGCGTTGACAATTAAAGCATCGTTTCTTTTTATAGCATTCTGCCGCCATATGTCCTTTTATTCCGCAGTTGTAACAATAAATGTCACTCTTAGGGCCTTCTTTTACTTTTCGCACCGCTTCGCGATCTCTGGATGTCCGTTCTTCTTTTCTTCTTTCTCTTCTCTGCATCGCTTGGTTTAGAGCAAATCTTATGTCAAATATAGATAAATTTCTTTGCGTTTCTAGAACTCGTACATTTGGATCAAATTCGAGACGGAGTCCTCTTAATATATACATCTTTAATTCGTATTCTTCAATGTCCTTCCCGAGCTGTTTACATTGGTTCTTCAATGCCTCCGCTCTGTTTATGAACGCGTCAACGGTTTCGTCTTTACCCATTTTTAAATTTGTCAGTTCGTTAAGAACTCTAGTTTTTATTTCTTCTGTTCCCGCAGCCATATCCAGTTTGATCAATGTCCACAATTTGTCCGCACTCTTTTCATGACTATATTTAAGTAATTGTGCCTTACTCATAGTATTAATCATTATCGTTCTTGCGGCATAATTATTATCATCCCATTCGTCCCATTCTTTCCACTTATTTTCATATTGATTGCTCCCTTCAACTGGTTTCTCAATTGGTTTGACACCGATTACCCTTTTCCAGAGCCTTTTCGATCTCAAGATACCTTCCACTTTGTGATTAAAATGGACAAAATTTTATTTATTAAAACAACGACGACACTATACAAACGATACGAACAATAAAACCCGCTGATAAAATCAGTACGTTTTCCTCTTTGTTCTCTCAGTGAGACACCGTGTTCCAGCTCACATTTGTTTAATACTCTCTCTCTCGATCCTTGATTCGTACTGCCTGTTAGGCACAACGTTCGATCGCTCACGCTCTCGACCATGAAACACATATTCTCTAGATACATCGCCATGCTCACTTACAAAAATAAACACTAGGCCACGACATACAAATAAAGTTCACTTTCTTATCTATGATAACCATATTACCACAAATCGTTCTACGGGAGACACGCCAAGTCGATTATTATTTGGAATCAATCAAGTAGGTACTGTGTGTGATGATTTGCGTAGGGTGCTAAACGAACGGGATGTTGATGATTGTTAGGGGGAGTAGGTTTGGAAAAACCTCGCCTAACGGTGGTCCGGATCGTGAGGGAAGGAACGTCGTGAAAAGAATACAGATTTTAATTTTAATTTTCGCTTAGTCGAAGGATTCGACTAAGCCGTTTATTGTGATAGGTTAGACAACAGATATGACACAATTTTGTCTGCCCGGCCAGACGCCGATGCAGCTAATCCTGTTTGGTAAACCTGTAACAGAAAGAGACACGAATAGGCGTTAAATACCTGTGAACGTGAATCACGCTGTGTGTCTTTTCTTCCGCGCTCGTCTGGTCTGTGCTTGTCGCACCCAGGAGCGGGGATCTCAGCCGCCGCGATGCGCAGCTAAGCTAGTGGATCTGTATGTGTGAGCGTTCCCGTTAAATCGGGAATCGCTTGCTTATTATTGTCGTGTACGAGATTTCTGCTCGTCTAATTTCACGACTGCAATTCTGACTGCAATTTAAGACTTTGTTTTTATGACTGTCGCAGGAAAAGGTGATCGGAGGGAGGTTGTAAGGCTCCAACCTTTCAGCCGGTCCCCGGCCCTTCACCGCCTTCGTAAGTGCGTACGGCACTGTGTGGTGCAGGCTTGTCAACGGCGCCCTTAGGTCGACTTACGGTTGTGCCTGAGACCACGTTGCTTTGTCGGATGCTCCGTCCTACGCACAGGGACCGTACTCCCTGGAGATGTTTGAACGTGTCCTAGCTTTCGCCGATAGCTGGGGTTTAAAAGTGTCCCGCTTCGACTGGAAGACGGCAAATCCACCCAGGGTATTATTCACTCCTGTATGGTGGGTTCGAAGCCGTTTCTGACAGCCAATTGGAGGAAGGAGTTTGTATCTCGTTCCTCTAGTGCACGATGATTCCACTCAGGGTTTCTTCCCACACCTGGATTGTGGAGTCGTGCACTAAGAAAGGTGCGAAAAACCTCGCACCTATATATTGGGATGATCTTTGCCCTCTATGCCTGGGGAAACGATTGAGTCCACTCAGGGTTTCTTCCCACACCTGTTTATGGATCGTTTCCCCGGAAGCACTCGAATTACTTCAAGCCTATTCCGAATTTATAAGTCTTCTTACAGAGCTCGGTCGGGTACCGACTGGCTCGATACGCTAACTCGCGAATAATTCTTTTACAACTCGAGGGTAGTCGAAGAACTCGACTCGGATCTGGTTGCTCGAATTATTCGTTTATTTGACTGCTGAGCGTGTTCGGATACCGAAGTGCTCGTGGCAGTGGTTTGATAGCGAGTGACGGACGAGCACGAGCTGCCAAAGTGAGCGCGTGAGTGGGAGAGTCTTCCGTTACGCGGCGCTGTCGCCGTGTCTCTCGTCCGTCTCTGTCTATTATATAGTTTTAGTACCTTCTCTAAACTCGGGCGTTTAAACCGCTTGTTTCAAAATTGAACGTTAATTAATCGTTCGCGTGACTTTGCAGAAAACCTCGAGAACCGTGTTTTTCTGTCCTCTAACATTTTGAATAGCGGACGCGTCGACCTAGAACCTTCCTGGTCGGTCGCGTAACCGAAAACAAACCGGGTAACGAATTGTTTCGGATTTAAATTAAACTTCGCATTTTAATTGATATTTAAACAATGATCATGAACTATCTACGATAAGAGAGAATGCCGTCGCGAAAATTCGTGCAACCAACGAATATAATAAGAAATATTATGACAAACGACACAAATTACCAGTATAGTACAGTGTAGGTGATTATGTAGTTGTAAAAAACGTAGATGTTACGACGGGAGTTAACAAAAAATTGTTGCCAAGATTTAAAGGTCCGTATGTCGTCAAGAAGGTGCTTGACAAAAATCGATATGTTATTAGTGACCCGGAGGGGCATCAAGTAACCCAACTTCCGTTTGAAGGTATATCTTCCCCAGAAAATATGCGAAAATGGGTGAATTTGGATAGTGAAAACAGTTAAACAATCTGTTTGTTATACTTTCTTCTGTCTTACCGGTTATATTTTGTGTTTAGTTTTGTTTAAATATCGCGTTAATTCGAAGCATATCAGAATAGTAGAATATTATTCGTCACCCGGTATTGTTTTCTGCGTATGTAACCGACTCGAGACTGTTCGACTCTCGTGTCCGCTACGCAAAAACAAGGCAGGTTATAAAAACTGTCACATACGGATTTCTTCGAAACATCACGCGATCGACCAAACTACGCGTGATTTCGAGCTAACGTTTCGGCGCGTGTATAAAGAGAAGGTACGACAATAATAAGTTCGACAAAGACGAATTCAAATTCGTCTACAGCGCCGCTAGTCGGAGATTCTCCCCTCCGAATTTGACTAGCCGTGCTGGATCGTCACTCTTAACTTGGAACCGGCAGAGAGCAGATGGGCATACGATCCCGCTCCCCCGGAATTTCCAAGACTTTCGAATAGTTTCGAGTCACTCGAACTTTCGACGAAATTGTAAACGTGGGTTGGAAGTGCAGTACGAGAACGGATTGGGAATCCATCCGGTACCGTCAATACTTCCGCAAAACCCGTTTACAATTTAAAATCAAAGAGTCGTAAACGTGGACAGGAAGTTCAAATACGGAACGGATTGTAAAACAATCCTATACCGTGAACTTCCACAACCCGTTTACTATTTAAAAGAGTTGTAAACGTGGACAGGAAGTTCAAATACGGAACGGATTGTAAAACAATCCAATACCGTGAACTTCCACAACCCGTTTACTACTTAAAAGAGCCGTAAACGTGAACAACAAGTTCAATACGGAACGGATTGGAAAACAATCCTATACCGTGAACTTGCACAGGACGTTCAATACGGAACGGGTTGAAAAACAACCCCATCCCGTGAACCTCCGCAGGACGTTCAATACGGAACGGGTTGTAAACAATCCCCTCCCGTGAACTTCCGTAAGCCGTTTACCAATTAAACAGATTAGGTCGGAACACGACCTGATCCAAAGACTGTAAAGATCTCGCAGGTTATAATCCGAGATTTCGAATTCAGCAGTGGGTACGATCCACCTCAGCCTGAATACAGACACGGATCGCTGTAATCAGAGGTCGTGTCCGAAGTATTCAGCAGTGGCTACGACCCACCTTGGTCTGAAAAAATCAAAAAAGTAAAAGAGAACACGGATCGCTGCAATCAGAGGTCGTGTTTAAGGTATCGAGGTTGACTCTCGTACCTCTCTTGTATATCAAACGGTTCGGAACCCACAATCCAGGGGTGTATAAAATACCCTGGGTGGATTTACCACCTTCTAGTCGAAGTGTGGGACAACTTTCACTCCCAGCTTACGACGAACAGCAGAATACCTCCAAAGATCGCCAGTCTAGTACGGTCACTGTGCGTAGGACGTTAATTCATCAAGCTACGTGGTGTCAGGCCCAATCGTAAGTCGACCCAAGGGCGCCGTGGGCACACCTGCATCACACCGTGCCCGTACGCACGCAATAAGGTGGTAAAAAAGGGCCGAGGAGCGGGTACGGTTGCAGCCTTACAACCTCCACCCGTTACCCTCTCCTACGATAGTCGAAACCTGCAGTCGGGAAAGAAACGAGGTTGAATCTCGTCTTCCCCAAACTGCAATCAGCTGTTTCCCGGTTTAAAGGGAACGCACACAAACATATACAGTCCACTAGCTTAGCTGCGTAACGCGGCGGCTGAGTTTCCCGCTCCTGAGTGCGACAAGCACAATCAGGAGCGCGTGAACATTAAAACGAGACGGAGAGAGTGACAAACGTTACCGTATATTTACATCTCGTTCCGTCTCTTTTGTTTCAGAACAGCGTGACGCGAGCACACGCCAGACGCCAGTCAGACAGGCGAGATTTTGTCGCGTATAATCTAATTAAGACAGGCTGTTCGCATTTAAAGGTCCACAATAAACGACGTCGTCGAACTCTTTCGACGACGTGAAATTATATATAACGTGTGACAATTACTTTTCCATCCTCCTATTCCCTCGTGATCCGGACCCCGTTAGACGAGGTTCTCAAATCAGTGTTTGAGCCCTCCACATTCTAACAAGTTTACTTGATGCGTCGCATTGTAAATGTTTGGTAATTCATATTGTTTGTTTCAGATTGTAATATGCGTTTCATAAAATATATTGTATTCAGTATATTCTATTGTTTACTTGTGCTATGCGTTAGTTTTATTAGTTTGTGCCATGACGATTGAGGGCAATCGTTGGTCAGGGTGGCCGAACTGTAGTATATACAATGTATTGGAGAATGGTAGGCGAGTTTGCTGCGTTCGACCGACGAGTGTAGCGAGGCACCGGCAACGATGTAAAAAACAAAAGCGTAACGGACAACGAAGATATCGGGAGGAGAGTCGCATGGTAACGTTCGAGGTGCGAACACGTGTGTCTTATGCATTTACGTTACGGCCGTGGGGCCAACTTAGTATATGTACCTTTATGTTTATTCAGTGTGTTTTTCCTAATTTAAATATATATCTAACTATTCTTACATCAGTGTTTAATTACGATTCCTGACTTTCCCGGAAAAGACTACTACACATTTTTCCTCGTATGCATACCTCGCAATCCAGCTTGTTCTCGCTTTTGCCGTGTTTCAGACCTCGTATTGCCTTGTCTCGTTCGGCCCTCTTCAGATCCTGCACATTCAGATGGCCCATACGACGATGCCATATTTCCAGCAAGCTCGATGACCTTCCATCTTCTTCTCGTTCGAATATTGCGCTGCACTCAGCTTGCTCGCGTTCACGCACGTGGTAGAGATTGCCAATTCGATTCGCGTGCAACTTCACCGTACCTCTTCGGTCGATCACTTCCGCGTGGTTTTTCTTGAAGATAACCTCAAAACCTTTATCCGTAATTTTGGTGACCGATATTAAATTCGTGCGAAGATCCGGCACGTGAAGCACTTCATTGAAATTCACGTTTTTCTTTTCACCGTGAACTTCCGATTCGAAATTGACCGTACCCTTCGCGAGAATCTTCGCCGATGCGTGATTTGCCAAGTTTAGTTTGCCGCGTTTGGAATCGTCTATCTCGGTAAAATCGCGTAACTGTCCACACATGTGCGAGGATGCACCACTGTCCAAACACCACGTCGCTGCGAACGAACTTTCTTTTGCGTACAGCGCGACTTGTTTTTCAGAAAACACTTCCGTCGCGCTCAATACCACGCCTTCCGCGTTGTTCGCTGTTTGCGAATCGTCTTGTTTCTTGCTTTTGCAATCCGCGACTTTATGTCCTTTCTTCTTGCATCGATGACACCGAAACTGAAATTCACTTTTGCCCTCGGACTTGCCGCCTACCGGTTTCCGTTTGCTCGAATATCGACTTTTACTCGCGATCATCGCGTTCTGTAACACAGCGCGCGTGTCGTTCTTGCGAGCTTCACTCTCTTCGATAATTTTAACGCGAAGTACTTCCGGCGATGGCAATTCATCTCGCGACTCGATGACTTACAGCGAAAATTTTCGAAAGTCGGTGGTAGACTGTACAACAACATGTAGGGAACCGTGCCGGTAATAACCGCGAGAAATAAAATTATTAAATCGCGTATAAATTTCAGCCGAACAGCGAATCGTTCGCTGTCCGGCACGAGCGAAAAAAACCATCAACACGCGGTGAGCGAACGACCGAACAGCTGATGGGTGAATAACCCAAAAGTGAGAGACAATAGCGAGAAAGAGAGAAAGGCCGAAAAGTTCGGCAACCGCGTACGTAGGTGTACATGTGTGGAACAAAATAAATACGAGTAACCCGCGGGAATTAGTTCAGATATTGTCGAGCATACTGAGAGAAAGAGCGAAAAGATTGTAACAAGTGTAACGCGTGTAATAAAATACTGATTTGTCAAACCACCGCCGCTTAAAGGAAAAAATCCTATAAATTGGGGGCTCGTCCGGGATTGGCAGTAACAATAGCAGCCAAAGGTTAGTAAAGTCGGTTTATTAGGGATTAGTGACTTTCAGTTTAAGAAGTGTAGAGAAAATATATCTTAAAAAATGAATCCAAATGATTTAACTGTGGTCGAACTAAAAGATAGACTGAGGGAGCTGGGATGTTCTAGTTCGGGAACTAAAACAGAATTGGTTCGACGATTGCGGGAGGCAGATCCATCAGGATCAATTATCCTAGACCTCCCAAGGGCACGTGGTGCCCTAGACGATACTGAAAACGCATGTGCGCGTGTTATCGAAACGGAAGTTCCGAGTGATTTAAAAGAAGACGGTGGTAGGCGAAGCAGAGAGTCACTCGAACGAGAGTTAGAATTGGTTCGACGAGAATGAGAATTGTTGAGATCCCTTCGCGGTACAAACATTCCGAATGAAAGGTCACAGTTTGAGAGTGCAGTAAGAACGCCGGTATTTATTGATAACGGACCGCGAGCGAACGTTGCAACAGTGGCAGATTTGCTGAGCATTTACAAAGGTGAAGTGGGTGAATATGAAAATTGGGAGAAACAGCTGCATATGATATGCAGAAACTATGAATTGGATGCTCGTCAAGTGAAGACGTTAATCAGTATGCGACTCAAGGGGAAAGCTCTCGAATGGTTTTACTCGAGACCCGAACACATCGAAATGAGTGTTGAAGAATTATTAATAGAGCTCAGAGGGATGTATCATCATCGACAGAACCGAATAGCACTCAGAAGGGCATTTGAAGAACGAGTATGGAGAAGGAACGAAACCTTCCATGAATATGTCCACGACAAGGTAATAATGGGAAATAAAGTACCGATAGCAGAGGACGAGCTTCTTGATTACCTTATCGATGGTATACCTGATGTAAATCTAAGGGATCAGGCACGAATTCATAAATTTCGCACAAAAACCGATCTGCTCGAAGCATTTGAGCAGATAAGTTTACGGGACAGAAGCCAGAGCAACACGGTGCAGAACGCGAAATTCGGAAGCAGCGGATACAGGCGGCCACCGACTATGAGGAACGAGATAACCGAGAGGACCGAGAGAGGACAGGATTTCCGAGGTACGAGACGTTTTTGCTACAACTGTGATTTGCCAGAGCACAGGAGCGATAAGTGTCCGACGAAAAACGAGGGTGCTAAGTGCTTCAGGTGCCACGGACGGGGACATATCGCGGTGCAATGTCCTAAAGCGCGGGACACAGCAGCAGTGAACGACGTAGCGTCACAGGTAACACCTAAAAAATGTATAAAAGATGTTGAGATAAACGGTCATCATATTGAAGCACTGATTGACACTGGACGCGATTTTTGTTTAATGCGCGATAATCAGTACATAAAGTTAGGATCTCCGCGATTACAGCCTAAAAAGGTCAAGTTCACAGGAGTAGGCTCTACGAATACGACATTAGGCGAATTTTATGGGAAACTAACCGTCGATGGCAACTCCTATACGGTCCTTATACGCGTAGTTTCAGATTTATTAATGAGTCATCAATTGATTATAGGAACAGATTTTCTTGAAACTGTTGAGCTCCGCTTAAGGGACGGTAATATTTCTATTAGTCCCTCCGATAAAAAAATCGCTAATGATGTACCGGAGATATACCAAATAAATTTAGTAGAAGAGACGAAAGAGAAAGTTGATGTTTCGCACATCCCCGCCGAACATCAACGTGTAATAGAAAATTTGGTCGAAAATTACGAGCCCGCGAAAATTAAAGAGGTCGGTGTCCAAATGTCAATCGTGCTTAAGGATGATGAACCCGTTTATCAAAAGGCGAGGCGATTATCGCCTTCAGAGCGAGACATTGTTAATAGGCAAATACAAGAATGGTTGGATGAAGGCATAGTTCAACCCTCGCTATCAAAATACGCACGTCCAATAGTCCTAGTTAACAAAAAGAACGGTTCTATTAGATTATGCGTAGATTATAGACTCATAAATAAAAAAATTATTAAAGACCGATATCCACTGCCTCTCATAGACGATTAAATAGACTCGTTACAAGGCGCGAAATATTACAGCACTTTAGATTTGCAAAATGGATTTTTCCATGTCCCCGTAGAGCAGAATAGTCGGAAGTACACCGCGTTCATAGTGAAAAAATATTCACGTTGAATCTTAAAAATTCTATTAGAAGAGTCGACCGTACGGTTTAGCAGCAAACATTTGCGGCAAACATGGTCTGCATGTAACTCCGAATCGCGCGACAATGGGTTGCCCTACCTGGAACTTTTTCGGGGAGGGAAATGCAATTTGTCAGTCAAAATTTTTCACAGAACCTACGCGTTTCTGAACAGAAGCGGACGCACGCGATGGAACGCGTAAACGCAGAGCATTATCGTTCGTTCCTCGTTTTCGCGGACTCCAAGGGGAACGCGAAGAAAGCCGCCCGCACGTATCGCGCCCTTTATCCCAGCGAAAAGGAACAACAATCCTGAAGGGAGCAAGGTTCGAAGAAGCAACAATCCAGGGAGGAGCAACAATTCAGGGAGCTACAACCATTCAGGAAGGAGTAATAATTCAGGAGGGAGCAACATCCAGGCACCGTTATCAATCCAGGAAGGAGCAACAATCGAAGAAGGGTGCAACGGAACGCATCGGTATTTGAAAGTGAAAAGTGTTAGTGACCGTGCTGTGAAGTGTTTTCGGAGTGAGAAGCAGGTACGGCGACCGGGCCATCCCATCAGCTGATTTTCGTTGGGGTTTTTGACCTTGCCGTGACCGGCAGCGGTGCATTGGCCGGGCCCTATTGTCAGCGCAGTAGGTCAATTTGCTGTTAAATGGCTAAGTCGAATTTCAATTATTTCTCTATTAACCCTTTGAATTCGAGGAATGTTTCGGTACGCAGAAATCCAGTCTGCTTTTTCAGTACAGTTTTTAATAACAAACGGTTACAAATGGTTCTTACCGTATTTATTTTTATTTTCTGATAATAATTTTTATTTTAACCCTTTGCACTCCGAACGATTTTGGACGTTGGCTATCAGCTACTGAGCGCCACTTTACGGCAAAAACGAACATTTACAGACCCTCGTATTATTTCTTATAATTTTGGAACTAAGTAACGTATTATAATGATATTGGACTTATATTAATTGGTTGAGATCGAGGACTGTATATTTGCAAAAAAATCAATATTTTATTGTTTATAATTTTGTACAGTATGATACATTTTGAAACACTCCCCAATATGCATTGCAGGCTGATTAGTGCATGTTTGACAATAATAATTTGTCTGACGCCTGCCACCAGGTGTATTCCTGTTAGAACACACAATACAGTCTCGTTTTCTTTGTCCCACATCTGGAATATGCAATTTGTTGTCTAATCTATTGGCCGCAGAAGATGTGGATGGACGCGTTCTCGATACACGAAAATCGCCCCTCAATTGGTCAATTAGTGTTTTGACAAACTTATGGTGTGTCATTGGCGTTTCATTATTTGTTTGTTTTGAGATGCGATATATTATGTATGAATTTATCACACACATTTCCAACCCCCCAAAAAATAACTTTCTCCACCATTTCAACGATTTACGGAGGAAACAATACGTCGAAGCGTATTGATCCGCACGATCTACACCACCCATGTTTGCCGTATATTCTAACACCATTTCAGGCTTCCTCACTGTTGGGTCATTCCATGCGAAGTCGGACACTTTTCAGAGTACCATGTCGGATTTTGTTCTACTTTGAATATGTTGTAGTCTTTAGTGATATATAAACGTATCTCGAAGGATTTTTAAAAATTTTAAAAATTGTTGGTTTTACATCTGTTTGAAATATAGAGCTCACTTTTTTCAATAAATAATAGCTGCTAAAGAGAGGAAGTTATAAAAATGAAATTTTAGAGTACATGTAGCAGACCCATGGGAGTATCAAATAAAAATTATTTCAATTAAAAAAATTTTTAACTATTTATTTTGCAATTGTTTACAACAAATGTTATTTTTTTATAGCGGGGAAATATTTAAAAATCTGAAAAAAATGGACATATAGTCCTGTTTGTCCCCTTCACGGACCAAGTTTTAAAAATACGGACACTTTAAAATTGGCCTTATAAAAATTAATTGAATGGAACGCTGCGTCGCGTCGTGGCATGCTGGCTCGACCGGCCAAGTCGCGCGGTGCCTGCAACCGCCAAGCGGCTATACCTGCTATTGTTATACATAGGGTGTTGGACTGCTGGAAAATGTAACAGTTATTGGACACTCACTCTTTGTCAATGACACTTAGCATTATACACATTTAAGTTGTCAATATTCAATGGGATAGGATGTTCAATGTTCTAGTGGGATAGGATATGATGGGATGTGATAGGATTAGGTTCTGGTTAAGAAATAATGGTTGGATTGTACCAATGATCATCTACAGGATTAAATTGTTTGTTATAAAATTACTTACTTCATAATAGCTACAACTTTTGATTTTTCACTGTCTGAATAAATTCGGGCAGTTAAATGTGTTACTTCTTTGGTTGGAGTAAATGAATGAAAATTACGTGTTCCACAGATTGTTGTAGCCAGTTCACGTCTTTCCAGCAAGAATTCGAATGTTCCTTATATTCTTCTTTTTGAGTTGAATTCAAAATGTACATTTTTAACAGCAACACAGGTTGTAGATGAATTAGAAATCCGATTACCAAAGTTGCAAATTCACGATTTTATTGCAAGAAGTCAAAGCAGCTTTTTAAATATTCTAAAGAAAATGTAGGACCTGATGAATTTGTTGTCGTCGGCGATTTTGCGGAAAATTATTCCTTCGTTATCCAAGACAAAATCCAAAATTATCATTGGTCCAACAAACAGACGACAGTACACACATTCATTGCATATTATCAGGTGGATATTTGTTTAAACCATGAAAACTTTGTAATTATGTCGGATTGTCTCCAACATGACAGCACTGCAGTCCATTTATACCAGAAGAAATTAGTGGAATTTTTGAAGGAAACACATGGCACAACTATCAAGAAAATCAAATATTTTCTGACGGAGCATCATCACAGTATAAAAATAAATATAATTTATTAAATCTCAATTTCCATTTTGAAGACTGGAATCAACGCCGAATGGCATTACTTTGCAACATCGCATGGCAAAAATGGATGCGATGGTATTAGCGGTTCCTTAAAACGCCTTGCTGCTCGAGCTAGTGTACAAAAGCCGTTGGAAGACCAGATAACAACACCACAAAAATTATTTGATTGGGCAACTGTCAATATTAAAAATATACATTTTGAATTTAGCTCAACAGAAGAATATAAGAAACATTCGGAATTGTTGCTGGAAAGACGTGAACTGTCTACAACAATCTGTGGAACACATCATTTTCATTCATTTACTCTACCCAAAGAAGTAACACATTTAACTATCCGAATTTATTTAGACAGTGAAAAATCAAAAGTTGTAGATGTTATGAAGTAAGTAATTTTATAACAAACAATTTAATCCGGTAGAGGATCATTGGTAGAATCCAACTATTATTTCTTAACCGAACCAAATCCCATTACATCCCATCATATCCTATCCCGCCTCCCGACGGAAGAATACTCATCACCTTCTCGTGGTTTCTATTGAACATTGACAACTTAAATGTGTATAATGCTAAGTGTCATTGACAAAGAGTGAGTGTCCAATAACTGTTACACCTTCCAGCAGTCCAACACTCTATGTATAACAATAGCAGGTATAGCCGCTTGGCGGTTGCAGGCACCGCGCGACTTGGCCGGTAGAGCCAGTGTGCCACGACGCGACGCAGCGTTCCATTCAATTAATTTTTATAAGGCCAATTTTAAAGTGTCCGTATTTTTAAAACTTGGTCCGTGAAGGGGACAAACAGGACTATATGCCCAATTTTTTTCAGATTTTTAAATATTTTCCCGCTATAAAAAAATGACATTTGTTGTAAACATTTGCAAAATAAATAATCAAAAAAATTTTTTTTTTAATTGAAATAATTTTGATTTGATACTCCCATGGGTCTGCTACAAGTACAAAAAATTTCATTTTTATAACTTCCTTACTTTAGCAGCTATTATTTATTGAAAAAAGTGAGCTCTATATTTCAAACAGATGTAAAACCAACAATTTTTAAAATTTTTAAAAATCCTTCGAGATACGTTTATATATCACTAAAGACTACAACATATTCAAAGTAGAACAAAATCCGACATCGTACTCCGAAAAGTGCCCGACTTCGCATGGAATGACCCTGTTACGACATTTCCACCGCGTAATGTTCTGTGGGTAGATTGTAGTTGAGTGTTATAATAATTCGTGAGCATGGTAATAATTCTTTTATCTTTCCACGCAAGAAGCGTAGTATTATTTTTCCTGTATGCAACTGTTTTATTTGTTGAAAATTTTGGTTTTTTTATTTGTGTCGGTACGCCTTTTCGATTAATTTTTATAGTGCCAGTAAGATGACAATTCATCTTTCGCAATTCTTCCGCTAAAAGGATGCTGGTATAGTACCTGTCGGTGAACATGTGGTATCATTTTGCATCAGGAACTCTGTCTAATAATTTCTGATATAAATGTAGCGGAATCCTTGTGCTTACTGGAAGATCCGGCCGGGATATATTATCAGAAGTTATGCTGCCATAGTATGGAAGTACATATTGTGAATAAATATCCGGTTCTTGAGTCCGCTAGCGCATATATGCGTATACCCCACTTTGTTGGCTTGTTCGGATTATAGGTGATGAATGCTATTCTGCCTTTGAATTTTACAATCGATTCATCCACAGCGACTGCTTTATATGGTATGAAATATTGTCTAAATTTTCCATCTATATATTCTAAATAGTTGCTGACTTTTTGAATACGCGTTCTTATCGTTGCTGTTAGTTTTCTACTTAGCTTTAAGCCTTTACAAAAATCAATCTTACTTCCTTGATACACGGAGATGCCGTTTCTCCTTCATCTGTTTATATGAGAAAGGAGATAACGCACCCCTCTTAAATGAGATCATCGGTGCCTCATGTCACAGGCTCTGCGTGCCTAGAAGAGTTAGTCTTTTCGAGCCATTCAAAACGAGAAGATCACTTCCGATGCGTGTAAAATAAAATATTCACATATATATAGAATATAAAGAGTGTTCAATAAAACCCATTTCCCAATAGGTTATGGGCCCAGGTCTAACGTGTAGCAACTGTGCGGAACTAATTTTATAATAATTATTTTAAGTGTTTTTAATAATTGTTAGTTGTGCAAGGACACGTATATAAACATTCATTATGGATCAATTAAAAGTGAAAGAAACATTATTCCTTTTAATGGTGATAGGTATAGTGTGTGGAAGTTCAGAGTTCGTTCGTTGTTAACTGAACTAAGCGTGATTAAAGTTATCGATGAAAGGGGTTCCAGACGAGAAACCTGACGACTGGGACAAGGCCGAAAACACTGCTAAGAGTGTCATTATCGAATTCTTATCGGATTCGTTTCTTGGTTTCATGAGTGGAAGTGTGACAGCGAAAGGAATTATTGAAAATTTGGACAAAATTTATGAAAGAAAAAGTCCTCATAACTCAGTTGGCAATCAGGAAGAAATTGCTAAGCTAAAAATTACAAGGAGATGTACCGTTAGTCAAACATTTCACTGTTTTTAATGACTTAATTGCGGAATTAACAGCGGCTGGAGCAAAGTTGGAAGAAACAGATAAAGTGGCTCACTTGCTGTTAACTCTTCCACCTTCTTACGATGGTGTGATTACAGCAATAGAGACATTGTCCGAAGATACATTGACTCTGGCGTTTGTAAAAACTAGACTCCTTGACCACGAGGTAAAAATAAAAGAGGAAAGTACAGATACGAGTGCAAAAGTACTTTATACTAGAAATACAGTAAACACAACGAGACGCCAGATTTTGACGCATCGATGGTTAAAGGTTTTGCTCGAAAATTTGGACATTTTAATAAATTCAAAAATAACAGAAGAATCCCTAGTATTAAATGTCACCACTGCAATAAACCAGGACACATGAAACGTGAATGCCGCTACTATTTGAAGGAATTGAAACAGAAGAATTATAGAGAGACTGAGAAAAGGAAAACAAATCAGACTGCTCAAATGGCTCAACAGTTACCATCGAGTGAAAGATCTAGCTTTGCTTTCATGACTGGTGATAATGAATTCGAAAGATGTGAAAAGAATGAGATAACGTTCCTGATGGATTCTGGAGCATCAGATCACTTGATCAACAAGGAAGATTTAACTAAGAACTTTGTTGATTTAAATCCGCCAATAAAAGTCGGAGTCGCAAAAAGTGGATGTTTTATCTTGGCAACGAAAATTGGCTCATTGAACGTGATAAGCAACCTAGGTGTCGAAGGAGTACTGGAGGATGTCCTGTACAGTGCAGAGGTCCCAAGAAACTTGTTAGCAATTTCAAAACTTCGAAAGGCGAAGCTAAGGACAGTTATAGATGAAAACGAGATCTCGATTAGTAAACATGGTAAAACAATAGCAACAGGTAAACCCATTGGAAATACTTTTCAAATTAAATTTTATATTGAATTGAATGAAGTAAACTCTATCGCTCGATTAAGTAAAGGTACAAATATTGATTATGAATTGTGGCATCAGCGTTTGGGCCACATGGGCAAACATAAATTTATAGAATTGCAAAGAAATAAAATGGTTAGTGATGTAAGTCAAATAGAGAAAATAATCCCAAACGATAAATTGTGTGAGGCTTGCATAAGTGGAAAACAAAAGAGATTGCCATTTAACAAAGTAAAAGATAAGAGTCATATAAAGAGACCATTGTTTGTAATACATTCGGATGTTGCTGGTCCTATCACTCCTCCTACGTTTAATAACAAAAATTATTTTGTGTTGTTCATCGATGAATTTACTCATTACTGTGTTACATATTTAATAACATTCAAATCAGATGTATTTTCTGTTTTCGTGATTACATTTCAAAAGCTGAAGCGCGTTTTAATTCAAAAATAGTTAATCTGTATTGCGATAATGGTAGAGAGTATTTATCTAGTGAGATGAAGGACTATTGTATACAGAAAGGTATAAGCTATCACTTGACGGTACCGAGAACCCCACAGCAAAATGGTGTATCAGAAAGAATGGTGAGAACAGTCACAGAAAGAGCTCGAAGTTTGATAGCCGGTGCTCAATTAGATAAAACCTTTGGGGTGAAGCAGCTTTGACTGCTACGTATTTAATAAACATAACACCGACGAAGGCTCTAAAGGGAAATAAAACGCCATTTGAATTATGGCATGGAAAGAAACCTCAGATAACAAATCTGAAAGTATTTGGTTCGACTGTTTATGTCCATGATAAAATTTTAAAACAAAATTTGACGAGAAGTCGTGGAAAGGAATCTTGGTTGGTTATGAACCAAATGGATACAAAGTATGGGATGTCTCAAACGAGAAATTTGTTATTGCTAGAGATGTTATTGTAGATGAAATCGATTTTCTAAAAACAAGACCAATAGCAATAACAAATGAGATTAACTTAAAAGGATCTCAAACTGAAACTGGTGTTGAAGATATATCCAAACCAGCGGAGTCAAGTGATAAGGTGAGAAAAACGAGAGAATGGGATTGTAATGGTTCTTCATCTCATGAGAAACAATTAAATAAAGATTCAAAAGCTCAGAGGTAATCCACACATTTCTTACGATGAGAATGAAATTCCGGACGATTATATTTTGTGTGCACAATCGATTACCTGCAAAATTCCAAAATGTTACGCGGAAGTTAAAGAGAACGAGCATAGAATGAAATGGGAAGGAGCAATAGAAGAAGAGATTAATTCTCTTTTAGTAAATAAAACATGGACTCTAGTACCGAGGCCTGAGAATAAAAACATAGTAGATTGTAAATGGGTATTTACAGTTAAAAATGACGAATTTGGAAATCCAATAAAATACAAAGCTCGTTTAGTAGCTAAAGGGTTTAGTCAAAAATATTTATTAGATTATGATGAAACCTTTTCCCCCGTAGCAAGAATTGCGAGTTTTAGATTTTTAATAGCTTTTGCAAATCAATTTGAATTATTAATTCATCATATGGATGTAAAGACTGCTTTCTTGAATGGAAAATTAAAAGATGAAATTTACATGAGAGTTCCTGATGGTATTGAAGTTAAAAGAATCTAGTTTGTAAATTAAACAAATCCCTGTACGGTTTGAAACAAGCAGCAAGGTGCTGGAATGAAATTTTTGATCAAACTCTCAAAGAATTAGGTTTCAAAAGTTCAGCGGTAGATCCATGTCTTTATATTTTTGATAAAGGAGATATTAATAAAAATATTTACATTATATTGTATGTTGACGATCTGGTAATAATTACAGCACATATTGAAGTAATGAATGAATTAAAATCTTATCTAATGGATAAATTTTCAATGGTTGATTTAAAGGAGATAAAACTTTTCTTAGGAATTAGAGTCACGAGAAATGAAAAGGCAATAACCCTCGATCAGAGTGCATATATTAGTACAATTTTAAATAAATTCAATATGCAAGATTGTAAAATAGTAAGTACGCCAATGGAAACTAAATTAAACTATACAGCTCTAAACTCGGATGAGATGTATAATGCTCCATGTCGCAACCTCATCGGATGTTTAATGTACTTGACGGTGTGTACAAGACCGGATTTAAGTTCGACAGTGAATATTTTAAGTAGATTCACAAATAAAAATAATAAAGAGCTTTGGATTAGTCTAAAAAGGGTTTTGCGATATTTAAAAGGTTCAATAAATTTAAAATTAACATATATAAAAGGTAATGATAAAAGTTCATTAATTGGGTATGTGGATTCTGATTGGGGCAGTAACGAAATTGATAGGAAAAGCACAACAGGGTTATTTATTTCAGTTATTTCGTACATGCACTATTAGTTAGGAATACAAAAAGGCAGTTATCTGTTGCAGCCTCGACAACTGAGGCAGAATATATGGCCCTCTTCGAAGCTGTTAGGGAAGCTTTATGGTTGAGATCATTGGCAAAAAGTATAAATTTCGCGGTTTCAGAACCAATAGAAATTTTTGAGGATAACTGTTGGATCCCGGGTTGCAGGATTAAGAACAACACTTTACTAGAGAGACTGGTGGTTTTATTCGATCGTTACGGCAAGTTCCGCACGTTAGTACAAACTACAGAGATCTGACCTGAGTCCAAAAATGTGCGTCGTTTATATATTTGAGGGTGACAATGGTGGCGTACGGAATGAGTAACCGGGTACAGGATAAGTAAGCAGGTACAGGGGGCTAGAAAGGCTGGAGTTTGGAACCTATGACTGGGATGTTTGTGTAAGGATGATTCTAGTGCAGTATCTATGTTGGCTTATGAGTTAGTCATACAACATAACACTGGTTGTATCAGTATTGCGAGTAATCCGACCAATCATAAGAAAACAAAGCATATTGATATCTGTTTAAATATCGCGTTAATTCGATGCGTATAAGAATAGTAGAATATTATTCGTCACCCGGTATTGTTTTTCTGCGTATGTAACCGACTCGAGACTGTTCGACTCTCGTGTCCGCTACGCGAAAACAAGACAGGTTAGAAAAACTGTCACATACGGATTTCTTCGAAACATCACGCGATCGACGAAATTACACGTGATTTCGAGCTAATGTTTCGGCGCATGTATAAAGAGAAGGTACGACAATAATAAGTTGGACAAAGACGAATTCAAATTCGTCTACAGCGCCGCTAGTCGGAGATTCTCCCCTCCGAATTTGACTAACCGTGCTGGATCGTCACTCTGAATTTGGAATCGGTAGAGAGCACATGGGCATACGAACCCGCTCCCCCTTAAATTCCAAAACGGCCGACTAGTTCTGAGCTCCTCGAACTATCGGAGAAATTACCAACGTGGTACGGAAGTTAACACGAAAAACGGATCGGCAATCCATCCGGTAACGTCTTAACTTCCACACACGTTATTTAATTTCAATTAAAATTAGAGTCGGAAGCGCGAGGAAGGTCTCGACGAAAACGGATAGGGAACCCATCCGGTACCGTCAATACTTCCATAATCGCTTACCTATTAAAAAGATCAGATCGGAACACGACCTGATTAATTAATTAATTGACTGTAAAATCTCGCAGGTTATAATCCGAGATTTCGATTTCAGCAGTGGGTACGATCCACCTCAGCCTGAATACAGACTCGTATCCCTGTAATCAGAGATCGTGTCCGAGGTATTCAGCAGTGGCTACGACCCACCTTGGTCTGAAAAAATCAAAAAAGTAAAAAGAGAACACGGATCGCTGCAATCAGAGGTCGTGTTTAAGGTATCGAGGTTGACTCTCGTACCTCTCTTTTATATCAAACGGTTCGGAACCCACAATCCAGGGGTGTATAAAATACCCTGGGTGGATTTACCACCTTCTAGTCGAAGTGTGGGACAACTTTCACTCCCAGCTTACGACGAATCGCAGAATACCTCCAAAGATCGCCAGTCTAGTACGGTCACTGTGCGTAGGACGTTAATTCATTAAGCTACGTGGTGTCAGGCCCAATCGTAAGTCGACCCAAGGGCGCCGTTGGCACACCTGCATCACACCGTGCCCGTACGCACGCAATAAGGTGGTAAAAATGGGCCGAGGAGCGGGTACGGTTGCAGCCTTACAACCTCCACCCGTTACCCTCTCCTACGACAGTCAAAAACTGCAGTCGAGGAAGAAAAGAGGTTGAATCTCGTCTTCCCAAAACTGCAATAAGAAGTTTCCGGGTTTAAAGGGAACGCACAACATATACAGTCCACTAGCTTAGCCGCGTAACGCGGCGGCTGAGTTTCCCGCTCCTGAGCGCGACGAGCATAATCAGGAGCGCGTATACATTAAAACGAGACGGAAAGCGTGACTCACGTTGCCGAATATTTACACATAGTTCCGTCTCTTTTGGTTTCAGAACAGCGTGACACGAGCAGCCGCCAGACGACGGCCAGACGGATCACGCGTCGCTAAACACAAAGGCTGTATTAATTAAAGGGCCAAAAAATAAACGACGTCGTTGAACTTTCGACGACGTGAAAATAGATATAACGTGTGAGAATTACTTTTCCATCTTCCTATTCCCTCGTGATCCGGACCCCCGTTAGACGAGGCTCTCAAATCAGTGTTTGAGCCCTCCACATTCTAACAATATCAAATATCATTTTTGTAGAGAACAAATTGAGAAAAACGTTGTAAAATTAATCTATACGCCGACAGGTCAACAATTGGCGGATGCTCTGACAAAACCGTTGCCAACGCCAAAATTCACGGACTTCAGAATGAAGATGTATTTAAAGTGATGTATATTATCCTGTATTGTGTGAAGTGGTCTGGTTAAGTTTTACCTGGGTTTCCTTAACTCTTAGCAACAAATGTTGGACCACATGTAATCCCAGAAGACGCATTGGAAGGGGCATTCTTAATTCATTGCGAATGCATTATAAGTTTAATTTAATACCGATTGATTTTTGAGGGGGCGTGTTAGTTTTCTACTTAGCTTTAAACCTTTACAAAAATCAATCTTACTTCCTTGATACACGGAGATGCCGTTTCTCCTTCATCTGTTTATATGAGAAAGGAGATAACGCACCCCTCTTAAATGAGATCATCGGTGCCTCATGTCACAGGCTCTGCGTGTCTAGAAGAGTCAGTCTTTTCGAGCCATTCAAAACGAGAAGATCACTTCCGATGCATGTAAAATAAAATATTCACATATATATAGAATATAAAGAGTGTTCAATAAAACCCATTTCCCAATAGTTGCATTTCCTTCAAACATGATTGCAAGTAGATCCGGATTTATTTCAACTTCCATTTCGTTGAGTTTGTCTATCGTATCGAAAAACATTGGAACGTGTTCTCACACGTCGCCATTATCCTCCATTCGATGCAGCGTCAATCGTTTTAATAACGTGGCCTTTCGAGCAGGACCTTTCGACTGATAAATGCTTCTAGCTTTAACCACATCTCGCGGGACGTATTACAGCCCTTTATTTGTTTTAATTCGGTTGGGCTTATTGCTGGAATTATGTCTGATTTCGCTTTCTTGTCGTTATTTATCCATGCTCTTACCGCGTTTTCAGATTCCGTGTTTCCCGCTACCAGCGTCGGTTTTCTGAATTCACCGTTTACGTAGACCCATGCGTCGTTCTTGACAAGCAATGCTTCCATTTGCATTTTCCATGTATCAAAATTGTCCTTGTTCAAGGTTTCAATTCGGACGAAGCTCGGCGTACTCATCTTCTCGCTTTCGATGCACCACACGTAATTTCGACGCGCACTCAATAACGATCAATTTTAACTTTTCGACGTGCACTCAAATAACAATCGATTTTAACTTTTATATTTCCGAGCTTTTTTATATTTATATTTTTTATATCCTTCCGTCTGAGCCCATAACCTGTTGGTTATTAAACGCAGTTAAGGGAATATTTATTAAATGCTCGATATAATATACGCCATAAATACAGAACAGCTCGTCGGAGATGCGACATGTAACACAAACAGTTGAATAAACAGTTGTTACCAACAGTAACAAGAACAGATGAGGCTAATGCCTATACGGGTACAAGTAGGCGCCGGAAGGACGCGTTCTTAAAATGTCCGTGCATCGTCGTGTGAATACACCCAATTTCTCACATAAATATATTTCACTCCATGCTTCTTTTCAGATCTGCCAAATATCTCGAGGATCCCATCCACCTCCATTTTGACAGCACTACTGTGCTTGGAGTCACCATTTCTTCTTCGCTGCTATACTGGTTTCAAAAATTCATGTTATTTACGACTATATTCTTCGGAAAGCGCACTCCTGAAATTGTTTTACGATTTACAATGTAATTGTGGATCTATAGTGTAGACAAACGCGCGATTGGAATAAATGCATAGCGTTCTTCATACGACAATACGGTCTTGCGATCCGAACAGAGAGCATCAAAATTTCAAAGTGTATTATAGAAATTATTACATGGTATAAGTGATAGTTTCGACAAAGTCAACAGAGCTAACAATATTTTGTGGTATGATTTACAATTTTTTTTAATTTCTGGTCTCAATGTTTTTGCCCCGTTTGATTTATATTTTTATATTTTAGTTTTTACTTTTTACTTTATCATTTGTATATTCATCCCCAAAAATGTCAAGACATTCGAGGAATATCAATTTATTAGACAAAATAAATAATATCGACGAGGATTGTTGTTTAAATAACGCGTTAATTCGTTATTAAGAAACGGCGGTTAAATTCTCGCGTGATCTATAGAAAAAAAGGGGACATTTCTTATACGGTGTTGTCCTCAGTATTCGCGACATTCCAGAGCCTTCTCTGCGTCGTAACCTGCTTCGGGAGCAATACCGTGTAGAAAAAATCCAAATTTACCTTCAATCATAGTCACGCGATCGGCCCAGTAACGGTTCCATGAGAACAGGTGTTACTACGCCGAAATAACAGAGAGGATACAAGATTAATACGAGACAGACAATCTCCCCTCTCGCGAACGCGCACAAGAGGGTCTGTCTCTATACGATCACTTGCTATCTGGTTCTCGACGAGTTCGCATCGTCCAAGCCGACCTCGTCCAACACCGCGATCACGATATACGCGCAATTAAATCCGTTTAATTGTATAGTTGCACCACAGAACCGAAACGGAACGAAATTAAGACTGTGGTAAATTCGAAAGAATTAACCTAGTCGGATTTCGTACCTCACGATTTCGTGAGTTTAGTGATCGTTGTGTGAACAGAACCGTTCTGGAATCGAACGAAGCATTGAAACAATTTACAGTGAACAACCGATGGCTGATCATAATCGTTTGTGCACTTAAATAGTGTTCGATTATCGCCACCGTTGCGTCAATTGTTTCAAAGCATAAGCGATTTCCCACATTAACAACCGGTGGCTGATAACAATCATCGTAACACTTAAATAGTGTTCGATTGTCGCCACCGTTGTGTGGAAGGCACGTACCGCTGTAATCAGCTGTCGTGCAACGAGACCCGAGAAAAACTTCTCGGTTTTCCTTGAATTTGTGTGCGATTCAAACACTCTGATAGGGGCCTTTTGGCGTATACCCTGAGTGGGATCGTCGTTTCCAAGGATCGAAATTCAGTTTGAGTACCACCCCCATAGGGGCCTTATTTGGCGTATTCCCTGGGTGCTCTCGGCTGAATTCGATTGGCTCGAACGTCGGTCACTAATCACCAGTGTGTACGGACACTCGGTGTAGAGCGACGTTCAATGGGCACCGTGGTGTAAGCACCTTAACCTTCAGACGCTTCTAGCGCAGTTAAGGGCTTGCATCACACCGGTCCCGTACGGACCAGGAAACGACGCTGAATCACGGAGTGGACAATTTTTGGAGCCTTACAACCTCCACCTGTTGTCACCTCCAGCAAAATTCAAGCCAGCAGCAGTGGGAAGATGGAGATTCAAATCTTGTCTTCCCCATCTGCTATTAAAAGTTTCCAGAACTGCAGTCGAACGTTTCTCGATCACACGAGAAACGTTTAAGAATACAGTCCACTAATACAGTTGCTTATCGCTGTGAAGGAATCCCGCTCCTGTTTATCATAAACAGAGACAGGAGCGTGTGGATTGACGCGAGTCAGACAACGCGACGAGCGTTGTCACATATTTTCAACCAAATTTCGGTCTCTTTTGTTGCAGATGACCGAGACGAGAGCCGTAGTGGCCTGAGGCGCGGCCCGGTTTCTTTGGTGGTGGTTGATTTAAAAAATATAAATTTCTTATTTTTGTTTTATTTAATTTTGGGTTTTTTTTATTAAATTTCAAATTTTAAATAAACGGCCTAGTCACTTGACTAGGCGAAAGAAATTTACAGTGTACCGATTCACTTTCCCACACATTCCCACTCCCTCGTAATTCGGACACCTTGTTAAAGGGTGAGAGCGACAACAACTCGCACCTATTTTAACAATTGTTCTGAAGATGACCAAGAAGTTTCCGATTTTGATGATGATACAGCAGAAAATAATTGTGACTTATTTGACAGCGATACGGACGAAGAGAATATTTTGAATATACGAAGAGGACAAAAAGAAAGATATTTATAGTTAGTTCCGAAAGTGAAAATGAGGAAGGAATTGAAACTGCTATGGACGGAACTGTTTGGCAAAAAATAAAAGAAGGGTCTAATCGCGGAAGAGCACCGATTTATAATATTTTCAATGAAATATCAGGACCGACAGGATACGCTAAACGAAATATTATAAAGGGCAGAGTTGAGTCAGCATTTTCCTTGATTATTGATCATAACATGATTGAACATGTAAGAAAATATACGGAATTAGAGGCATTTCGATGGTTGAAAATGAAATGGAATTTATCTATTGCAAAATTATATGCATTTATTGGACTTCTATATGCACGCGGCGCATATGAGGCTAAAAATATGTATGTATCATATTTATGGAACACGAAATGGGGTCCGTCATTTTTCTCGACAACTATGAGCCGAAATGACTTTACAGAAATCATGAGATTTATTCGGTTTGACAACAAAAATCAACGAAGCCAACGCTTACAAAACGATAAGTTCGCTTTGATCTTTGAAGTTTGGTACACATTTATCGAAAACAGTCAAAACTGTTATAAACCAGGAACATATCTTGCTATAGATGAACAATTGTTTCCTACAAAAGCACGTTGTAGATTTACTCAATACACGCACAACAAACTGGACAAATTTGGCATAAAATTCTGGTTAGCTTCCGATGTAAGTAGTAAGTATACAGGGTATTTCACCTAACTTGACCACCTTAAATATATCGCTTATTTTGTATGATAAAAAAAAAAGTCAAGGGGAGAAAGTATTCTGTTCGAAGGCGCCAATACGGTGATGGATCGAATTTTTTTTTTCAAGGTCATTTTTTCGAGATTTCAAGGTCATCGTATTTTTTTTAAATGGGACCACATATTTTCGCTACAACAGTCTTATAGCTTATAAAAAGACGAATCCAACGATGTGCGATATGTTTGACCTTCACGTGACCTTTAGCGAAGGAATTATGAAATGTTTGTCAGTAACTTCAGTACGCGTTCGGAGACGGTAAATGAAGGAATTTCAATTTCATTGAAACAGTCTTAAATTAAATGTTTATTTTAGAAGGTGTTCAAAATGTGCACCATGAACCTGGATACATTTTTGGAGGCGGTAAATAAATTCTTGCTGAACATTTTTCAGTTGTTCTACAGTAATTGATCTACATGCATGTAGAATCCTTTGTCGCATGTTTTCTGCTGTTGTGGGAATATCATTGTAAACTGTATTTTTAGGTGCCCCACAGAAAGAAATCAAGTGGCGTAAGATCCGGCGATCATAAAATCATTTCCACTTTTTCTGCTGTAGTGTACATGATGGAGAATCTTATTACACTGCTATCGATACCGCAACTTGTTGTGTACGTCGCGGCTTTTTGACAACGCGCTATTGACCCGCTTCGGTCATTCCAGAAGCACCAGAAACAATTACACGGTACACTGTTTCAATGAAATTGAAATTCCTTCATTTACCGTCTCCGAACGCGTACTGAAGTTACTGACAAACATTTCATAAGACTGTTGTAGCGAAAATATGTGGTCCCATTTAAAAAAAATACGATGACCTTGAAATCTCGAAAAAAATGACCTTGAAAAAAATATTTCGATCCATCACCGTATTGGCGCCTTCGAACAGAATACTTTCTCCCCTTGACTTTTTTTTCTATCATACAAGATAAGCGATATATTTAAGGTGGTCAAGTTAGGTGAAATACCCTGTATAGTAAACAGCTTTTCATATTTGGGAAAAGATGAAGGGAGAGAATCATCGGTCCCACTTGGGGAGTTTGTAACTTTGAAATTAGCAGAACCATATACAGGCCATGGGAGAAATATAACAACTGACAATTTTTTTACATGCGCGTCATTAGCGAGTAAACTTCTAGCAAAAAAAACTACGCTTGTTGGAATTATCCGCAGAAATAAAAGAGAGCTACCAAAATTAGCAAGACAGGCAAAGGATAATATGACACGCTTCTCAACAATATTATACAAATCGAATGATTTTATTCTTTCAATTTATAAAGCTAAACCCAATAAAAAAGTATTGATACTTAGTTCAATGCATTCATCCGTTGAAATTGAAAAAGTGACACCCGTATACCAGAGACAATTAGATTTTACAATAGCACAAAATTCGGTGTAGATGTAACCGATCAAATGGCCAGAAAATATAGTGTAATATCTAAATGTCAAAGATGGCCTTTACAGGTATTTTTCAATATCTTAGATTTAGCCGGGATAAATGCTTGGATTTTATATAAAGAAACGACGGGTGAGAAGAAATATCGAGAGGCAAGAATTTTTATTTCAATTAGCAGAAGAGCTTGGGACCGAATATCAGAAGGAGAGACAGCTAAGCAAAGAATGTTCATCAAAAACAATAATAAACACAGCTACAGATTTTTCTGGACGGAAATCTTGTCAAGTAAGATATTGTAAAGTCAATAAGACTAACAAAATTTGTATAAAATGTAAAAAATACGTATATGGAAAATGTGCAATACAAAATGCTGTAATTTGTAAAAAATGTGCTGAAAATGCATAAAGGTAAATAAAACTTTCTAAATAGAAAAGCGAGGAGCGGGTTTTATCGTAGCACCAGAAAAATATTTTGTTTACTATCCAATTGGCTAAAATCTCTTTCTATATTAAGATACATATGTTTTTTTGAAGCGGTCATTTGACCGCTCATGGTAGGATTAGGTATACATGAAATATCGGTAGGTTTAGTGTTCAAAGCGGTGATTTGAGTCTAATCGACAAACGCCCGGGAGGACCTCGGAAGTGCGACACCTATGATTTGGAACAACTGCTCGCTGAGAATGCGGCACAAACGCAAAAAGAACTTGCAGAACAGTTAGGAGTAACCCAGCAAACAATTTCCAAACGCCTACGTGAGATGGGAAAGATCCAGAAAGAAGGAAAATGGGTTCCGCATGAACTCACTGCAAAAAACAAAAATTAACGAGCGGCAGCGTGTCTTTCACTTCTCAATAAGCAGCGTCGAAAATCTTTCTTGTGGAAAATCGTTACGGGCGATGAGAAGTGGATACTCTATGAAAATCCGAAACGCAGAAAGTCATGGGTAAATCCTGGCGAAGCATCAATATCAGTTGCAAAACCCAATCGCTTCGGAAAGAAGGTTCTTCTTTTCATTTGGTGGGATATCAAGGGCGTGGTTTATTATGAGTTGTTGGAACCGGGTGAAACTGTTATTGCGGACTGCTACCAACGTCAATTAATCTGCTTGAGTCAAGCATTGGAACGCAAACGTCCGTATACTGGCAAAGGGGAACATCCAGTGAAATTGTTGCATGACAACGGCAGGCCACATATTTTTTTTTTTTTTTTATTATTAACGCAACTTGAATCTCAAGAAAGAGATTATTTTGCAGTGCTGTACAAACGTTTCA
This sequence comes from Colletes collaris, assembly GCA_030068185.1. Lineage (NCBI taxonomy): Eukaryota > Metazoa > Arthropoda > Insecta > Hymenoptera > Colletidae > Colletes > Colletes collaris. The sequence goes on along the minus strand of JASGYR010000047.1, from coordinate 20,193 downwards.
ATACATTAGAACACTTCACCTAATACAATAAAACATAAACATACAATAAACATCCAATAAACATACAATACAAACATACAAACAAAACAATAAACATACGTATACTTGCTAAACAAACAGTTTACAGATGAAATCTTTTCTTAAATCCTTAATCCACAGTAATTCAGAAACGAGTAGGTCAATTTACATATTTTAGACGTAGGTCTGGAGAGTAGAATGTTACATGAAAGCGGAAGATAGATATGTAGTTTTCGCAACTGTTTAATAAGCTTTAATCTATGTTCATCAAATCTGGGACATTGCCATAGTACATGGTCAATGTCCTGAGTTTCATAGCCGCATTGACACTGTGGGTCGTTTATTACACCAATCTGAGCGAGAGAGCTGGCGAGATTGTAGTGTCCTGATCTGCATCTGTTTATCGTCGATATAATTTCCCGTTTGAGATTTTTATTACTGTACCACGGTTTTAATTTACGATTGTGGTAGTGTCTGAAATAATTAACGCCTTTAATTAAGCCTTCTTTTTCTATGGTACTATATGTGCTTTGCGTTGCTGCTGTTTTAGCCGATTCCCTTAGATCCGTGAAGGGAATTTTGAGGGAGTCTGTAGATGCCGTGTTTGCCGCTATTTTCGCTAAATCGTCACATTCTGTTGCCCAGAATACCTATGTGAGCCGGTACCCAGTAGAATTTAATTTTACTATTGTTCGTGGTTTCAGAGGCGAATTTAAAAACATTTTTTCTAATTTCAAGGATATAGGGATACGATTTTATGTTTGCATCAGTAAGTTCCAAAGAGAGTAGTGCACTAAGAGAATCAGAAAAAATAAGAAAATTCTGATTAGGCTGATTTAAAGCTATCTTTACAGCGTCATTAAGGGCTACAGATTCTGCAGTGAATATTGATGCGTTTTTAGTTATACTTCTTACTACGGTCTTGTCCAAGCCACTGCAGACACACGCGCTTCCTACGGAAACTGAGTTCTTTGACTTCCTGCCATCCGTGTACAGAGCATACGATTTTCCTCTTTAATTAAATTTTCAATTAATAAATTGGGATTTTCTACATACTTTAATAACGTGCCAAATTCTGTGTTAATATAAATATTGCTAACAAAGAGTAGTATTCTTGAACATCATTATTGTGGTTATTGGGGAGTAAATATGACTGATTGAGTTTTTAGTGTCTTTTATGCACTGGTAAAGAAGCCTGTTACTGTTTTTACGTTTGATGTACCTGTTCCCCATAATCTTTTGGAGGCGAGAAATAGCTATATAAACTACCGAATTTGGGTTCGAATAGACCTTATTCAGGTAATTCGTGCATAGGAATCTCGAACGTTCTTGTATAAGTTGCAATTTGGATTCCGATAGAAGAATGTTGGTAGGTGTGCTAATTCTGTATCCAAGAGCAAATCTTATTGCCGTGTATTGAATTTTCTCTAGCTTTTTTATTTGGTTCTGTTGAGCGCGGAAGCGGACACGCCGCTTCCAGTACCGCGCTCAGCAAAAAAAACCCCGAACAGAGAAAAAACGCAACAAAGCGAGATTTATGCCAGGGAAGAACATCGACGTTAGTCACTCGAGAACCACACGTGCGTGCCAGTACTCAGCCCTGGCATAAATCTCCAAAACTCGAAACTAGCAAACTCCTCAAGGATAAGGCATTGTTACATTGCGCAGCAGGCCTAAACAAAGGCACGGCCAAGTGGTGTTTATGACAGGGGCTGGGTCCGTCGGCAGCGTGCTGGCCAAAAATCCGGCATCTGCAGGACAGCCCAGCCCTCTGCATAAACTGGCCACACTTTCTCTAACGACGACGACGACGACGACCAGGAAAGCAGGAGCGCTACCATCGAAGTCAACACTCCCACGCGACACGCACCCCCTTCCAGGGGCATCGCGTAAGGGCGAGTTGGAAGGGAGGAGACAGCATTGGAGTCTTCAAAGGCCAAGCGAGGAGAAAAAACGTGACTTGGTTCTGCAACATCACCTACGAACACATCTTCGACCATCATCAGTGTAAAACCAAAAATAACTTGAACCATCAGTAAACCTTGTACATAATCAAACTCTTAAGTCAATCATTCTCTAACTCCTCCATTCGGAATAAGTAAATTATTTCGGAAAGACGCGAGCCCGACGTTGAGTGCCGATCGTTTACTCAACGGATACCGCGAGCCGCAACATATTGGTCCTTCGAGCCGGATCGCAGCGTTGTTTTTGGAGGGAACAACCGTCCGGAAACTAGAATCTCCACGAGCTTCGAAGCAGTGATCACGAGTGTCACTTTCGGAAGGAGAACCCAATTGCCGACGTCAGTGAGACCTAGAGTTCACCGCCGGAATTGGACCACCAGCAGCAACAGCAGCAGCAGCAGCAGCAGCATCAAAACAACAACAACCGTCAGCAGCATCCAGAGACGGAAGAAACGGACCGTCGGAGCAGACAGCCGAACGAGCAAGGGCCTGCCAGAGGACAACACCTCGTCAAGGTGCAGCCGTCTCCAGCCTCCGAGGCCACCACACGATCAGAGTCAACGCTTCGACCGGTAAGTCGCACTCTGCTTGCGAGTCACCAATCATAACACTTTCTGTCGCTCTATAAAGTCCTTCCCAACCTTCGTTCTAACACACGATGGCCCCCAGTGCCGAAGAACGCATTAAAATCTTAAAGGTGAGACGCGAAGGGTTCACGTTCGAATTAAACGCGTTTAAGCAATTATTAGACGCGTACGAAGAAGGCACGTCCGTAACCGAAATTAGAGGACGTTAAAGCGAACTAGATGACGAGTTTCCCGCGTTTAACAAAGCCCAATCCGAAATAGACCACTTAGACGATGGACGCTTGATACGGGAACGCATCGGAATGAAACTAGCATTGAGTGCATATAGAGCCTGCGCGGTAGATATATTCAATCGAACTCCGCACGCAGGAGACGCGCGAAATGTACGCGGAACGCCGCAGTCACACTCAGATTCAGTAGAAGCCGACGTAATGCTGCCGCGAATCAATTTACCCACGTTCTCGGGCTCCTACGAGGAGTGGCCGGGATTCGCAAACCAATTCAGAACGACCATCCACGAAAATTCGCGCGTCGATGATTGCAAAAAACTAATGTACCTGCGATCGTGCTTAAAGCAGGAAGCTGCGAAGACAATAGAATCACTGAGTAATTCGTCCAGCAATTACGCCATAGCTTGGAACATATTAGAAAGACGTTACAATCAACCCGCAATAATCGTCGCGAATCATGTTAAATCTCTGTTCGATATGCCTCATACGACAAGGCCCTCATATCACGATCTCCGTTCATTTTTAAATCACGCGGAAGCTCATTACCATGCACTGCAAACGCTCGAACAGCCCACAACCGACACTCTGCTCATTTATCTTTTCACCTCAAAGTTGGATCGTGAAACCGCGCTGAAATGGAAGGAGCACACTCAACACATCGCGTTTCCTATGCTCGACACATTCTTTACCTTCTTACACGAGCGATGTCAGCTTCTCGAGCCGATCGGACCGTCGAATGCGCAATCGGTATATAAAGCAAACCCGACGTCACCTCCAGTTCGTCATACCGCGCCGATTCCATACGCCCTATGAAATCAGCCTCGCGAGCCGCGTCCAGTCATACAACGCGCATTCGCCACAATACCCGGGGCAATCTGCACGGTGTGCAAAGGCGGACATTTCGCACAGTATTGCGAAAAACTTAAAGCATTATCAGTCACAGACAGATTAAAATTGGTAAGGGAAAACAATTTATGTTCCAATTGTCTGCGGAACACGCACACTTTAAACGACTGCCAAGCGTCGACATGCAAGCATTGCCATAAACGACATCACACTCTACTACACGCGGAAGACCAGAAATCGAGATCACCCATTCAAGCAAACACAACGTCTTACTCACACACCTCCACGCCACATGTCTTTTTATCCACCGCGATCATCAATATTCATGACCATCAGGGAAATGCACACACGTGCAAGGTCCTATTAGATTCCGGATCGCAAGCTCACTTATTGAGCGAAAAAATGTATAACGCGCTCAAACTAAAAACACAAAGGGTCTCGATACCGCTGAACGGGACAAACAATATGACGTCACACATTAAACACATGACCACGGCGCGAATCAACTCTCGAGACGGCACCTACACCAACGAACTACCCTTTCTAATCGTGAAAAACATTGCTGATTCCATTGTGAAAGCTCCCTTAGAAATCAAAAACATACACATACCCTCACACCTGCGTCTCGCTGATCCAGAATTTCATCAGGTTACAGAGATAGACGGTCTCATTGGGGCCCAAATATTTTGGGACCTGTTGTTAATCGGGAAAATTACATTAAACAAGAATAACAACACTTCGGAACACCAAGTTCGGCTGGATCGTAACCGGCGAAATTCTGATCAACAACGAAACCCACCGCCCGATATGTAATTTAACACTACAGTCACTTGAAACTGATATACAAAAATTCTGGACCATTGAGGAGTGCGCCACAACGACAATTTTATCACCCGACGAGCAAATATGCGAAACGCTATACCAAACCCAGACTAAACGCGACATCGACGGGAGGTACACCGTCAAATTACCATTTAAAGATAATTTACCCAACTTAGGAGACACATACGACATAGCGATGACCCGATTCCGTGCATTAGAACGATCACTAAATCGCGACAGCGCAAAAAGGGAACAATATCATGAGTTCCTACGCGAATATGAACGGCTCGGGCATATGACCAAAATCAACGCCAACCCCCGCGAGGGTTGCTATCTCCCACACCACCCAGTGAGTAAACCTGACAGCATCACTACTAGAATCAGAGTCGTTTTCGACGCCTCAGCTCGTTCCTCGACGGGAATTTCGCTTAACGACACGCTACTGGTAGGACCAACGATACAAGACGACTTATTCACCATCATTTTACGATTCAGACTACACAAATACGTAATGACTGCGGGCATCACAAAAATGTACCGACAAATCAACGCACATCCCGACGACCGAAAATACCAAAAAATTCTATGGCGCGACAACGCAAATGTCCCATAAAAACATTCCAGTTGAACACGGTGACGTATGGCACAGCATCCGCACCGTTCCTTGCAACCAGAACGCTCCAACAATTAGCAGTCGACGACGGCGAGCACTTCCCATTAGCCGCGAAAAGCCTCCTAAAGGACTTTTATGTCGACGATTTACTCACCGGGGCGGATACCATTGACAAAACCTGCGAACTACGCGACCAACTCATTGATCTGACTGCGGGGGGGGGGGGGGGCCGAGTTACGCCAATGGGTCTCGAACGAGCCGAAAGTAACGGAGAATTTCAAATCAACAAGCATTCACGACCACATAGCCCTAGACTCAACAACTCACCAAAAAACATTGGGTTTATACTGGACGCCAACGAACGACACGCTGACATACTCACTGCGACACCACGACTTACCGACCAAACTAACGAAACGACTGATTCTGTCGCGAATAGCCCAGATCTTTGATCCGTTGGAATTACTGGGCCCGATCATTGTACAGGCCAAGATCATCATGCAAGACCTGTGGAAATCGCAAATAGATTGAGACGAGCACGTTCCGCAACCGATCCACGATGCGTGGATATCGTTCCACTCTCAATTAAGATACATACATGAAATAAAAATCCCGCGACGCGTCACATCCGATCACCCAAAGCACCGACAATTGCACGGCTTTTGCGATGCCAGCGAACGAGCGTATAGCGCGTGTATTTATCTCTGCTGTACCAGCATCGCAGGCACACATACGACACACTCGCTTTATTTCAAGTCGCGCGTAGCCCCACTCAAAACTCAGACGATTCCCAGATTAGAATTATGCTCCGCGGCTTTGCTGATCAAACTACTCAGACCGTAACGCACTCGCTACAAATTTCATTCGACAGCGTAACACTGTGGACCGATTCCACCATAGTGCTACATTAGCTCAATACCCCACCACACACACTAAAATCGTTTATCGCAAATCGGGTTAGTAAAATTCTCGAAACCACCGACCCCAATCAATGGCGTCACGTGTCGTCCGAAGAGAACGTATCGGACATACTATCGCGCGGAATCAATCCGGGTGATTTGAATAAGCATACGACGTGGTTTCACGGTCCAACTTGGCTGTCTCAGGGGGGGGGGGGGATACATGGCCACGTCACGAACTCCAACCGACGGAAATTCCCGAAATACGAAAAACCATTTCATTACACGCAACCGTCGGAACGATCAAACCAGGTTTCAATATCTTGCATAAATTTTCAAGCATCGAGCGGCTCAGACGAGTGATTGCATATTGCCGTCGATTCTGCAACAATGCCCGCAACCAAACTCGCGACGTAGGCCAACTCACGGTCAGCGAGCTTCGCAAAGCCAGCAACACGATCATCAAACTGGTGCAGGCCGAAGCGTTTCCCGAACTGTACAATAACGCAAGCAACCCGACAATTCTTAAACCCGGCAAACTATTGCCATTGAGTCCATTTCTCGACAAGGAGGAAATTATAAGGGTCGGAGGTAGATTGGCAAACGCGGACATTCCCTTCGAAGCCAAGCACCCCGCTGTATTACCAAACAAACACCACATAACAGACATAATAATTCGCGATAGCCATATAAAACACGGGCACAGTGGCACACAAGGTACATTGAGTGCAGTTCGACAATCCTTCTGGCCGATCAACGGCAAGGTGGCAGTCAAGAGAATCATTAAACAATGCATCATATGCCACAAATTAGACACCGCAGTCCCCCAGTACCCCTTAGGCCAACTGCCGAAAAACCGAATTACCTTCACAAGACCGTTTCTCGTGGTAGGCGTCGATTATTGCGGGCCCTTCCACATTAAAGAGAAGAAGCTCCGAAATACAAGAACTATTAAAGCATACGCAGCGATCTTCGTCTGCTTTAGCACGAAAGCAGTACACATCGAGTTAGTGAGCGATCTAACGTCCGATGCGTTTCTCGCGGCTCTCAAGCGATTCATGGCGCGGCGCGGGAAATGCTCCGATATCTATTCAGACAACGCCACCACGTTCGCCGGGGCCAAAAATGAATTAGACCAAACCATTTCCACGTTAACAAAAGATAAACAGTTCCATCAATATTTAACAACAAATCAAATCCAATGGCACTTCATTCCGCCCAGAGCTCCACACTTCGGTGGACTTTGGGAAGCAGCCGTCAAATCCTGCAAATATCATTTAATTCGCACAATGGGGACTCGCCTCTTCACCTTCGAAGAATTGGCCACGTGTTTGATACAGATCGAGGCCATCTTAAATTCACGTCCACTCACTCCCTTATCCCCCGATCCAAACGACCTTACCCCACTCACCCCCGGGCACTTCCTGATAGGTGACTCGCTAACGAGCACACCTGAGTGCGATCTTACTGAGTTAAAAGCAGGTCGACTCTCCTCGTGGCAACACATCCAACAAATCAGGCACCATTTCTGGAAACAATGGTACAAGGAGTACCTAAATGAAATCACCGTACGACGGAAGTGGCACACAGGCATCAGCTACCAAATAAAAAAGGGGATGTTGGTCATCTTAAAGGAGGACAACACCCCCCCCCCCCCCCGCTACATTGGCCCATGGGACGCATCACGGCACTGCACCCAGGGGAGGACGGTATCATACGCGTCGTAACCATCCGAACGACAAGCGGCGAGTACAAACGCAGCGTAAAAAAAATAGCCCCCTTACCAATAACGGAAGCGAACCACAATCCCGAACAAAACACTGACTGACAACTTGTCGCCTTGTACATAACGCGACAAGAACCCATTAGAATAAATAGATCACTATAAACATAAGGCAACATAGATATAGGTTAGTATAGTATCATTAGCATAATATTAGAAGTGAAATCAAAGGAACCTTCATTAATCCACGTGTATATAGTCACTGTAAATATTGTAAAATATTATAGATAATAAGTAACTAGTTCGTAGCAGAGACTCACGCGATACACATTCCACACATTGGCCGCGCACACAGCAATCAGTACCCAAAACTTTGTAATCACATGCACCACACCTTACCACTCGCACAAACACACTTCCAGCATTTATCAAATTATTTTGAACGTGACCGTTCAAGAGGGGGCGGCATGTTGAGCGCGGAAGCGGACACGCCGCTTCCAGTACCGCGCTCAGCAAAAAAAACCCCGAACAGAGAAAAAACGCAACAAAGCGAGATTTATGCCAGGGAAGAACATCGACGTTAGTCACTCGAGAACCACACGTGCGTGCCAGTACTCACCCCTGGCATAAATCTCCAAAACTCGAAACTAGCAAACTCTTCAAGGATAAGGCATTGTCACATTACGTAGCAGGCCTAAACAAAGGCACGGCCAAGTGGTGTTTATGACAGGGGCTGGGTCCGTCGGCAGCGTGCTGGCCAAAAATCCGGCATCTGCAGGCCAGCCTCTGCATAAACTGGCCACACTTTCTCTAACGACGACGACGACTACGACCAGGAAAGCAGGAACGCTACCATCGAAGTCAACACTCCCACGCGACACGCACCCCCTTCCAAGGGCATCGCGTAAGGGCGATTTGGAAGGGAGGAGACAGCATTGGAGTCTTCAAAAGGCCAAGCGAGGAGAAAAAACGGGACTTGGTTTTGCAACATCACCTACGAACACATCTTCGACCATCATCAGTCTAAAACCAAAAATAACTTGAACCATCAGTAAACCTTGTACATAATCAAACTCTTAAGTCAATCATTCTCTAACTCCTCCATTCGGAATAAGTAAATTATTTCGGAAAGACGCGAGCCCGACGTTGAGTGCCGATCGTTTACTCAACGGATACCGCGAGCCGCAACAGGTTCTGTTGTGTAGGAAAACATACAAAGCAGCCGTAGTCCAGTATTGAGCGAACGAAACTTTTGTAAAGTACTATTAAGGTTTCTGGATTCGATCCCCACCACGTACCCCGAAGAAATTTTACTATGTTCATAGCTCTTGTGCATTTTTTATTGTATTTGATGTATTTGATTTTTAAATGACAATTTGTAGTCAAAGATTATCCCTAAGAAGCGTACATATTCGCTTGATTTAATTGTTGTATTCTTAACCTTTATTTCTGTTTGACCTGGCTGGATATTAAGTCTGTTGAAATGCATAAACACAGTTTTATAAGGGGAGAGTTCTAAAGCTAAATTATGTAGGTTATTATCGATTAGCGAGATCGCTTTTTCTAATAAGCTTTTGTTATTGTTTACTGTGGATCTGTTGCAATAAATTGCGATGTCATCTGCAAATTGAGAGACTGTGACACTCTTAGGTACATTATCAGTTACATTAGAGACATATATATTGTATAAAAGAGGGCTAAGGGACTCCGCCTTGAGGAACGCCCTTGAATACTTTCCTAGCCTGATTATCTGTGAGTTCAGTATATACTGCCCTCTCAAAGGTTATGAATTTAATAAATTTAATCATACTTAATGGACAACCAATCTTTGCCAATTTTTGCAAAAGAATTTTTGTATTGACGTTATCGAATGCGCTGCTGACATCTAAAAATGCAGCTAAAAGATTCTTTTTATTATTAATGGATTCTTCAATGCTTAGGGTAATGTTAGTCAGATTATCTATAGTGGATTGTCCTTGGCGAAACCCCGTTTGAGATTTAGGAAGAATGTTATTCCGCTCCACCCACCAATCCAATTTACCCTTTACCATTGATTCAAAAAGTTTGCATAGGCAGGATGACAAGGAGATAGGTCTCACACTTTTGCCGTCCGTTTTTTCTATGAAGTGGATATAGGATTCCTTCCATTGTGCTGGAAAGCTGCCCGTTGTATACATTTCATTATATATGTCTAGGAGAATTAATTTATATTTGATTGGTAACTTTTGAAGGATTTCGTAATCTAAACCGTCTGTGCCTGGAGCTGAGCGAGTGTTTCTTCTTGAGAGCGATGTTAAACTCAGCAAAGTCAAAAAGTGTGTCGAGAAATTGGTTGTCCTTACAAGTAGGCAACCAATCTGGATCATCAGAGACCCATGATGGACTAATTTTGTCTAAAGCTTCCCTAATTTTGATTTCAGACTGGTGATTTCCGGAAGAGTAACAAGGTCTTATTTTGATCCATTTGTTTTTTAGGATTTTGCTACGGTTCCAAACATACATTTTGCTGGTGCGAAAGTTAATGGTTTTTGCAAAGTCTCTAAAATTGTCTTTCTTCTTTTTTTTGAAAGTTTTTCTAGACAAAGCCGAACATTTCTTATATTCTATGTAGTCATTACAGTTTTTAGAAAATTGCCACTTTTTAAAAGCTGCTTTTCTAAGCCTTTTGACCTTATCGCACTCCGAATCCACCACAGTACCGGATTTCGATGGATTTTGTCATTAACGATTCTTTTTTTTTGGTCAATGTTAGCTATTACAGCATTTGTTAGTATGTTAGTAAAAATGGAATATTTACCGCTAGCGGTTAGAAGGTCATAGTCTGCTGCCAAAAATCGATCGTAATTTTCTTTCTAAGTTAATAATTACTTCTTCCCAATTGGTTCTTAATGATTTTTAATCTAAGGATTTCTTTGTGATATAGTACTTTTTTCGTGAATATTGTTATAAATATGGGGTAATGATCGGAGACCCTCTAAGTTTCATCGTTTACTTCCACATTGATCTTATAAGCTATATTTCCTGATGAGAATATAAGATCTAAATTGGACCGGCAATATCGTTATGATATTGTACATAGGTAGTAGATTTTGAATTATGAAGAAATAAATCTGATTTGGATATAATCTATTAGAGAAGTCTTTCGCCGTTAGTATCATTGGTTTTGCAATTCCAACTTGTATGATGGGCGTTGAAGTCGCCCATCAGTATTGCACATTGGCTTTTATCGACCTGGCTAAAGATTTCGTCCCACTGAGATTGTGAGAGTGTTACATGGGGAGCTCTGTAACATACGAATATATCGGTTGGGGGGTTTACGTTAGTAATTTTTATGCCAGCTAGTTCAACAGATTGATCAGGACGCTTTAGATTTGAGAGTTCCATGTAAAGCTAAGTTGTTGCGAATTAGAATAAGAATACCACCCCCTCTGGAGTGCAGACGATCTTTCCTGAAGGTCCTGAAGCCAGCGAAGTGAAATTCCTTAAACGTTCGTGTTTCTTCTGAGAGCCAAGATTCTACACATACCAGGATGTCTAGATTGGGTTCCAAAACAGTATCTTCAAATCCTTGTGATGATAAGTGGACATGATCAAGTTGATAGTGTGTTCTTATATTAAAGGTGGTAGTTTAAATCTTATAATTTATCCGATGACCGAGATTGGTCAGAGTCCTGTTCAGAAGTCAGATACATTCTCTGCGTATTAGAAGTTTCTTCCTAATTCTTGTGCATCTTGCTTTCAGGTTGCACGATCCTCAATGTGTGGGTAAACAGTGTCGATCATTTCAGATTAAACCAACCTATGTTGTTAGTAGAGATTCCGTAGCAACCTCGTAATGAGTTGTGTTGTCCTCGCCATTTTCCCAGAAACCTTTTAAATTGGGTGTAGTCCAGAACAAAACGGTCAGGAGAGTGTTCTAAGATGTACTTTAATTGGCGATAGAATTTCATCTAAGTGTCCTTGGTACTGCTTTCTGAGTGAATCCCCGCCAGTAAAGTTTGGTTTTTTGGTGCTCGGTTTTTTGAATTTGTCGTTCTTTCGTCGTTGATAGGGGAGAAGTATATGAGCTTGTTTCGTCAGAGGGTCGGACTATACATTCATTTATTTTTGGGATACTGATTTTCATAGAGGCCCCCAGATGATGCGGATGATGAAACAGGTCGTTTTAGTTACCTTTTTTCCCCGTTACTGATGTCGTGGTGTAAATGATGGAACACCCGGTACGTCGTCAATACTATCTTTTGTTGTCCGATCATGCGTAGTTTACGGCTTCTGCTGTACTTCCCTGAATTTGTTTCGAGCATGACTTTGCAACGTGCCCGTTCTGTTTACATATGAAGCAGCACGTTGAGTCCGTGCTTTCAAATGAATGATATGCTGTGTTGTCGTAGGTTATTTGTATTGAATCAGGGAGAAGGTCCTCGTCTTCTTCTTTAATATATACTTGGCGACGAAATGCAAGGATATGTGTGCGACCAGGTTTGTTCAACCCTGCTCTGATATAATTCATTTGGGAAGCCAATCTTATGCCTTTATTTTTTATCATGTCGACTATAACCTCGTGTGACAGTCGGGCTTACATTGAGTGATGACAACTCTCTTATTTTTTTTTCCATTAGGGGTCTAATTATTAATGGAGTGGCCTTTACCTTTTCGGTTGTTTGTTAAATATTCTACTAGGGATCTACTGGATAAAAGCACATACTCTACTACACAAGTTTTTATATAAACATGATGTTTCTGACGTCCATTATTTTCCAGACAACCATCTATATAGTCATCATTAGTAATACCTTCGATTGAATCCATTATTATAGCCTGGCCCTTTTTTGGCTGCGAACTGTGTGCTGTCACCTTAGCGTAGGATTGCATTACGTATGGTTGAATTGAACTTGGGTTTTCTGTGATGTTATGACCCCTGTTTTCAGAAGCCATGACACCGACTTATTTATTAGAGATTTTCTTCCAGACTGCAACTGCAGCCCAGATTCAATAATGCCACTTGAGAAATTATTTCACTTTACCACTTGTCCGAATTAATAAACACTTTTAATCGAAGCTTGTTTACTCTGAGAGCGCGACACGAAACACGTCTGCTCACTACGGTCTCTCCGCTTCAACTCCAGGCCACATATTGCTTCCCATACAAAAGACACCATAATGAGTCTTGGCTGGGACGTCTTACAGCACCCGACGTATTCACCAGACATTGCTCCATCTGATTATCACCTGTTCCGGTCGATGCAACACGCCTTATCCGATATGCACTTTCAATCAGTGAATGAGATCCGAAAATGGCTTGACGATTTTATCGGGTCCAAAAATCTAAAATTTTTCCGAGACGGAATTTATCAACTGCCTGAAAGATGGCTTAAAGTTATGGAAAGTAACGGCGAATACTTTGATTGAACAATTCAATTTACTTTCTTTTAAAGTAAACATTGAATGCGGCTGAAAAAATTGCATTATTCATTTGTACACGTGAACAATTTGTGGTGCGTGCGAACGGTCGGTGTCATCCCGCGACGGGATGGCACCAGTATGTTTGTGGATTTGAGTGCCTGGGTCTTGAAAACTTTCGTGAGGTATGAATTGGTCATTGTTGCGTGCGTGCGGCCGGTGCCGTCTTGCGTCTGGACGGCGCCGGGATGTTTGGGAAATAGGGTGACTGCGTTTGGAAAATGTCGAGTGGCTGAAAGAATGCGAGGAAGAGTGTTTGGAACTGAGCGACTGGACCGTGAGAATGGAACGATTAGCAAGGCGTGTACGTGACTGCGTGAACCTGGACCATGGGATGAAAAGGGATGATTGCGTGAGAAAGATAGAGCGACTGAGGGTGAATCCTATAAGTGCATGAATGTTCGGCGGCGCGGCAGTTGATAGGCGACATTTGCTAAGTGAAAGATGTAGGCGAGAGTGTGTTACAGCGAGATTAGCGATTTGCGTTTTTATTATCGTTTTGTTATTCTGTTTTATAATAAATTGTTGTTATTTGTTTGACGAGTCCTCGTCCCATTTTAATTTGTGAACGACCTCTCCAAGCCAGCACACTCGTTTCCTACATATATATATAATATATATATACAGGGTGTTCGGCCACCCCTGGGAAAAATTTTAATGGGGGATTTCAAAGGCCAAAATATGATGGAAATCAAGAATACCAATTTGTTGATTGAGGCTTCGTTAATAATTTGGACAACGGACGGGCTAACTTAGCGTAATCGCGAATAAATTTTCTGAAATACCCGGTAAGCCACAGAAAACTCTGCACCTGTTTTTTATTTTTCGGTATCGGGAAATACTGTACCGCCTTAGTTTTCGTAGGAGAAGGGAGTATACGCAACCACCTTCAATTTCGTGACCTAGGTGTTCTACTCGCACTTGTAAGAATTTGGATTTTGCCCAATTTATTTCCAACCCTTTCTTCGCTGCGACTTGTAACATTTTTACTAACCTGACGTACACTTCTTCTTTAGTTTTCCCCGGTATTACCAAACCATCAACGTATACAGGGTGTTCGGCCACCCCTGGGAAAAATTTTAATGGGGGATTCTAGAGGCCAAAATAAGACGAAAATCAAGAATACCAGTTTGGATATTGATTAGTTGCGAGACTTGATTATTGGTGTATATCAGGTCAATCCCAGACCTTCTTATATTCAAGATAAGCTGCAAAGAGATGATGACGATGAATTACAGATTGACACTTCGTTGGTAGATAACAGCCTTATAAGACTAAGAGTTTATTCACGATTTCGGCATCGTACGAAACATCAGGTTTTATTTCTTACATTCCCGAAAATGAACTGGAACTAGAGGAGGAAGTAATAATTTCTTCTGCACCTGTCAATCCGGTGCCAGATATCCCGATAGCAGTCTTCTAAATTCGACCAGCGATGCCGCTAATAGAGGGCATCAAGACAATATGAATGTTGAGATTGTTATGGACAAATAGAGAGAACTATAAAAACGGCCCTTTTCAGGGCCACATGGTGTGCAAAATCCGATCGAGCAACCTCCTCGTGGTGCACACTGGGTAATGCTAATGTCGACGGTGCTTCATGTTTGTACAATGCAAAAAAAAAACCATTTTTTACCTTTTTGGCATTTTTTTATTTTTACTCCTAAAGGGGAGTCAGAGGGTCAAGGGGTTATATTTAAGGGCCCACAGTACTACTATTGAGTTTTAAGGGGTCAAATAAATGGACAGTGTACAACAGTATTTTTTACACTCAAATATGCTCACCGTGGTAGTCTAGAATAAGACGCACTATTATTGACTTTTAATCGCGCGTAGATCGGAAATTGTTCAATTGACGAGCTTGGGCCCATTGGAACTTTTCATCAAGACATCATGAACTACATCATATCAAAAATTCAGCAAATTTAACCGGGGGTCATTTCCCATAAGATCTGTGCGGGGTCCTTTCTCGTACTCGTCTTCGGCTAGCTGCCTTAACCCTTTTAGTGCCGGGCGAAAAAGAGGTGCCTATGCGAGAATAACCGGCCGAATTTCACGGTTTTATTGGGCTAGTTTGGGAAAATGCCTATAAAAACCAAACAAGAAACAATATTTACATGATTCAAAAGCAGTATATTAAGGACGAAATAGGAGAACAAAACAATGAAACTAGTTTTTCTATATTCATTGATAATTATATATATAACAAAGGTATAAAAGATCATGAAGAAAGTAAAAGCTGATTTCTCTCTTACAAAACGTAATTGCACATACAAAAGCGTCATCTTTTCATCATAATTTTATATAGACCATTTACTACTAGAGTATATAATTTGCATTTCCAATATAGCTTTGTAACAAGATAAATAATATTACATAACAAAAATAAAAAATAACTCGGCGGTACATGGTAAGCGCCGGACGGATTATCTCTTCCGAAATACGTAATTGTTATAGATTTCTGTTAGCTCCAAGCGGTAGGGAAAAGTTGTCCACAAAGAGTTAAAACGAAAAACTATTTTTTTAATTCTCTCGTGATGAAATTAGAGCATTTAGGCGTGCTGCAAATTTATTTTTAGATAGAGTTCTCTTCCCGCAATGCGAATAGTAAAGCATACAAGGCGCGAGCCGATATATCGGCTCTGGCACTTCTCGCTAGTGCAGCAAGAGCCGATATATCATCCTCCGGCACTAAAAAGGGCTGTCATCGAAGGCTAAGAATGGTGCCGAAGACGTACCATAAGTTACAGTGTTCAATTTATAAGTTTTTGTAGGCTGCTCCATTGAATTACGCCAAAGGATTTTTTGAAACCTAGTGTCGTCTGTATGTAGCTTAACTTGACGGAACATTTTCTCAATGTCTGCAGTTAGAACGATGGTATGCGAACGAAATTTTGATAGAATATTGAAAAGTGTGTCCTGAACCGTTGGACCTGTTAGGAGTGTCTTGACATCAGCTACAAGTCTATGATGTTCAAAATATATGGTGCAATCTAAATATCATCGATGACCTTCAAAAGACCTTGAAAATGACAACAATCGGAAAGTTTTTTTATAACCCCATATTTGTTCCTTAACCACTTAACGCTCAGATTTTTTTGGCATTTACCGTTCAAAAGTGCACAATTTTTTTTTTACATACAGTGACTCCCAAAAATATTCGGACACTAAGTACGGCTAACTTTATGACTCAATATTTAGGTTGTTTATAAAGCAATCACCTTGGTTATTTTTTCTAACAATCAGTCATTTATTAATGATGATAAACATATACCACTTATTTAAAATATTCATATACATTGCAGTGTAGAAATTCTCTAAGAAAATAATGCCGTATTTTCTGCTCACAAAAATATTCGGACACGTATTACATTTCTCTGCTTATGTCCTTCTGGTAACCCGCTACTACAAGAAATTTTGAAAGACCTACTGTTGTATAAAAATGATCAGTCGTTACACAGTACCCTTTTCCCAACAAGGGCTCCATCAAAGTTAAAACTATTTGGGTCGACATTGTCATACTTTTGTGTTCATTATTTATGATTGTGCTTTTCCGGTACATATAATAAAAGAATATTGTTAAAAAGTAATGAATATATACTTTTAACTACGAAGTCCGGATAGAGGTGTGGGAGTATTATAGGGGAAGTGAATCGGACACAAATGATTTTCTTTTCGTCGGTTCCGAAGACTGACCTTTTATTATAAAATAGATAACCAAAAAAACAGAAAATCAAATGAATAATTAAAAACAGAATTAACGAGACTGTCCAAAGAACTAATGTGGCCCAGTGTCTGGCCTAGCTCGAGGCTGGGTCGCCGAATCTGCTAGGGTTGAGGCAGCACGTAAGATTCCTATGAACAGAAAAACACGACCATGTGTTGTAACACACGTACATCGTTAGTCGTGTATCTTCGTCGCGCTCGTTTGCTCGCGCTCCTGGCTTCGTAATCTGAACGCACCGGAAAGCGGAGAATTGTAAACTTTCGTAAATTACGAAATATAAGTGGATCAGTATTTTGCCTAGGCAAAGAACGCAAACTTCTTTTCCTCGCCGATCTCAGTGGTCGATTGCCCAGTGGACGGGGATGCAAGAGGAGGCTGTAAGGCTCCTAATGCACCGTTCCCGTGAGTATAACACTGAGTCTGTGCGTCGAGTCGCACTGCAGTGCACTGCACGACCGTCAATCTGCGGCTTCTCTTAACACGTTCCAACAGATGACTTATTTGGCCGAGAGTTACATTGCGAAGCCCGACAACACGCTGCGTTCAATACTGCACGAATACACTACTCGACGTGATACGTTGCAGTATTTTGAACTACAGTCCTGACCCACGACTCAGCTATTTCTCCGCACTGGTGCTCCTCTAAACGCTACACCGGCGGGATCTGTAGAAATAAGGAGGCGAAGACCGAAAATCACACGTCCGCAATGGACGTGGATCTGACTACAGTGAGCTCACCAGGAGGTACACCACGTAGGTGCCTTCCTTTTGGTGTCTCCTATGTTGAAGCGCAATCACACAGAAGTATGGGCGGTATCGCCGACTTCTGTATGATTCAACGTGTATACGTTGGAATCGACCTTTAAGTTCCGGGCATTGGTGAGGGCCGAACACCCTATTGGTGTATTCTCGAGCCCTCCAAAACATATGCAGTAAATTTAAATTAATTAGACCTCGGTCGAGATTTGCTCGACCGAGAAGCAGGTGAACGTGCATGAATCGAGATGCGAATCGTGTTTTCCAAGCAAGGTGGGAATGAATTTCCGACCTTTTCGAGCAAGGCTCGCTACACCCTTTTTAAACAGCAGTCTTTATGGCTTTCTCGCAAGAGGATTTTCCCTCTTGAATCGCGATTAACTTCTGATCGAAATATGATCGGGAGCCGATGCGTCTCGGTCAGAAGTCGCCGTAAGAATGATACGGATTGACAGCCGAAGACGTCGCCGCGGTACTCTTACCGGTCGTTCCAGAAGGCGCTGTCTGATTTTCGGCCGTCTCTTCTTGTCACATTATTGGCGCACTACTCTCTCACGGTACTGACGTCACTAAAAACGTTAGCACAAACGAATCTAAAGGAAATGAGCCGTTACCGATGCCAGAAAAAATAAGAAAACACACGTTTTTCAATCACCGTCTGCTATACAACCAATTAGAGATGATCTCTTGGTTACGTACGTTAACAGGATTAACTTGTAATTGCGGCCGAGGCCAATCGCTCGGCATTATGCAATCTTTAAACAAATATAAATATCCTGCTTTCAACCCGCATAAAAAAATCTTTTATTCCAAAACGAGCCTGTTTCAGTGGAGTGTATTGTTCCCAGCTCTATCTGCCTTTATATAATAGTAAATTTTCATCAATTGAAATGTCTCTTTCGGGGACCAGTAGGTGTGCACACTTTTTATTTATGTAATCGTAGACCGACCATATCTTGTTTAGCTTAGGGTTTGGATGTGTGCCTGGGTTATATTCATCATTATTGCAGAAATATACATTTTTCTTTATATATAAATATCGCCGTTTCGAAAATAATTTTGGGAAAATTGGCGTTTCAAAAATTTCGGATGTTGTCCAATACAATCTTTCATCCGGTTTTTATATTATCCCTTGGATTACGGTAACAGCCAAAAATATATACATCTCACTTTCGGTAACTGATTCATTATTTGTAGAAGACGAACTAGGTTGTTGCTCAGCATACTTGTCTGTCTCCGTTACAATAAAATTAATCAGAAAATTTGTAAAAAATAGTTTAAAATATGAAAAAAAATCGAAATCACGGTCAATGGTAAACGTGCATCGAGGCGTTTCAATGAATGGAAATCTTGTTGGTGCAGGATTTGGCTTTGTCGTAACACATGAGCTTCCACTTTCCAACACGAGAAAACCGGGAATTTCATGCTCAGGTTTATGTTATTCATGTTCTTCAGTTTCAGTATCAGATCCACTCTCTGATAAATTCATATACTCGCAATCCGTAGAATCACTGTCGCTCATTTTGAATTTTTTATGACTGTTGCAGTAAGTTTCAAGAGACTTACGTATTCACGTAGATTCGGCTACAAAATTTTTAATATCCTTTTAGTCTTTCCATAACTTAAGAAAAATATTTTACACCTAGTTAGTAGAGAGATTTCTTTATAACGTTGCAACATATAACGTGTAACAATATTATGTATAACCACCAACAATAGTAATAACAATAATGTAGGATTTATATAAAGGATGCTTATTTAATAGTGCTTATGGCTAGGAACTAATTTAAAAGAAACTATTCGAGTTATTTCTACGCTTAATACAACTTACAATGACTTGCTACGGCAACTTTTGTCAACTTAATCTACCTTTTCCGGCCGAAACATCCCCTTTTAATCTTTTCTCCCGCCCCACCACTCAAGCTTCTTTGGGCGCGTACATGACCAAATACGGTCATGTTGGCCTTCGCCTTGCGTTTCGCACCCCCCTGTTCGAAAGGACCTCGACCGCGTCACTGGGCCCGCTGAACCATGGGTTTTCCCCATCCCTTTCGGCCTACCAGTTGCTTTTCTTTATCTAGAGACGCGGTAGCGTCTCGACGCCAAGTACATGAAAGACACTGTTAGAATATGGAGGGCTCAAATATTTATTTGAGAGCCTCGTCTAACGGGGGTCCGGATCACGAGGGAATAGGGGGGTGGAAAAATAATTGTCACACGTGTTATTTTATTTTCTAAGTGTCGTCGAAATAGGTCGACGACGCCGTTTATTGGTCTTTAAATGCCTCAGGCGTTATCTGGCGGCTTCTCGCTTCAATGCCAACTTGAAACAAAAGAGACGGAACTAGGTGTAAATACACGGTAACGTTAGTCACTCTATCCGTCTCGCTTTAATTTTACGCGCTCCCGATTGTGCTTGTCGCACTCAGAGCGGGAAAACTCAGCCGCCGCGTTACGCAGCTAAGCTTAGTGGACTGTATATGTATGTTTGCGTTCCCTTTAAACCGGGAAACAGCTGATTGCAAGCCAGGGAAGACGAGCTTCAACC